>CAUYUJ010017295.1:195263-241099 GCA_963575745.1 Prorocentrum cordatum
CCCGGGCCCCCCCGCTGTCCTCGGGGGGCTCAGGGCCGTGGGCAGACGTTGAGCAGGAGGTTGCGATGCGCTCGCCCTTGGGCGAGGTCTTGGAAGGATGGGGTGCCCACTCCTCCTCCTCCTCCTCCTCCTCCTCCTCCTCCTCCTCCTCCTCCTCCTCCTCCTCCTCATCCTCCCTCCCCCCTCCCCCCCCTCCTCCTCCTCCACCCTCCTCCTCCTCCTCCTCCTCCTCCTCCTCCTCCTCCTCCGCCCGCAGGGGCGGCACGGCCACCGCAGCGCCCCGCACGGTGCCAGAGGGTCGGGCTGGCGCAGCAGCGGGCGCACGGGCCTCTTGAAGACCTGGGCCGCCGTCCCCCCCGCAGCTTGTGGCCGAGCGGGTGGCCCTCTGGAGGCCGCCCGGGGGAGACGCGCTGCAGTTATCAGGACGGCCGTCGGCCCCTGGGGCAAGGTCAGGGGCCCCGCGGGGGCCGTCGTCGCTGCCCTCCTGCGGGCCAACTGTTTGGACGCCCGAAATGGGTACGGAAAGAACCCAAACCAACAGCGGCCGCTGTTGGGCAGGCGGCCTCCTGTCTCGAATGGACTCAGGCCGCGGCGGCGTGGACAGCGAGTCCTGTTCAGAATGAACAGGAACTGCTGTTGGGCATTGTACCCATTTCGGGCGTCCAAAAACTGAGATCCTAAGCTGTCGTGGGCATGGGCCGACAATGTAGGCGATCTCTTTTGCTTTCTCCCCGGCGAGGCCCCCGTGGACGGGGCGCAGTTTTGCTTCGGCCCTCTCAGGATCTCCCGCCGGGTTGACGCGCTGTGTTTCGCCTTGGCTCGAGGCCGCTTTCGAGCTCCGCACGTGGCAGGGGCGCGCCTCGAAACACCTGCGCGGGAAAAGGGTTGGAGGAAGGAGCGGACCTCGCGGTGGCGCGGAAGTTGCGTCGGAAGTGTCGGCGAAACCACCAGCCTGGACAGGCCAACCTTCTGGAACTCCTCGGGGCGGAGGCGTCGCGGCCAGGGACCAGACGTTTCCCCGGCGACCCAGAGAAGCAGCAGCGCCCCGAGTGCGGGCAGATGCAGGCCCTCTTCCACCAGCAGTGGGAAAGCCCGCGCCTCGCCCCGCAGGAAGGCGCAGCCCTTGACCTGACAGGTCGAGCCGCAGCTGAGCATGGGGAGTGGCCGTGTTCCTGGCCACGAGGACTGGCGCCGTCAGGATGGGCCTACAGCATATATGATCACGGGGCGGAGTCCAGTTCCACGGCAGACGGGGCCCTGGCGCGTCAGCGCAGATTCGGACACCCCCCGCAGGCAGCAGTAGGATCCGAGGGCAGTGGGGGGGGGCGACTCCTCGGACGTTCGGCGCAGGCGTCGCGGGCGGGGTTTTGCCGTTGGCAGCCAGGGCCAGCTCCTTGGGAAAGCGTGGGCCCCTCTAGCGGGCCGCGCCCGAACAGTTTTTCCAGGGCCGAGCTGGAAGCGATTGCCCAAGCCCTTCGCCGCGCCTCGGGCCCAGGACGCTTCGTCACTGATGCCCAGTATGTCGCCGATGGCCTTGCTAGAGGCCCGCAAAAACATTAGCTCAGCCAGCTCTGCTGCCATTGCAGGTTTTGGGCTGAGGACCCCATGTTTTGAAGAGTGAAGTCTCACCTCTCACGCGAATGAGGCGACCGACCGAGCGGCCGACTTCGGTGCGAAGGAAGCCGCGATCCCGCCCCAGGCCATGGCGAATCTCGCGGCCCTGGATGAACTAGCCTCCAAGGTATCCTTGCATTTGCTGACGGTGGGCCTGGAACAAGTGACGCACAGACCCCAGGTAGCCGAAGGCAACCCAGGGATTCACCCATGCCGAGCAAATTGCCATGCAGAGAGCAAAGCGACTTGCCAAGAGAGTTGACCTCGTCGCTGCGGCCGCCACCTCCGCCCACAGGCCTCAGGCTTGGAGCGGGGGGATGCGTTGTGCTGTTTGCCTTTTGTCTCCCACAAGAGCCACTGAAAACTAGAGTGGTTCCGCTCGGCGTGTACAGGCCGGCCCGCCCTAATTCACTTCAGCCGCCGCCTCAAGAATACTCGGGGCTGGTGGTGGTGCACCACGTGTGGGGGGTCAGGGGGGCCCAAGTTACTGTCTCCGGCTAAGGACCGTGCCGTGCCCGGGCAAGCCACCAGAGCAGGCAAGGCTGCCCTGGCCCGCCTCGAGAAGGATGAGCTTCCCACGCCTCTTGAACCGACGCGCCCAGAGGCTAGCTCCCTTCGTCTGTCGTTATTGGGGCCCCACTTTCCAATAGTGGACCATGCCCCTACGAGCCTTTCAGCAGGAGGAAACGGAAGACGACGACGACCATGACGACGAGGAAAAGAAGGAACAGGAAAAGGAAGATGAGGGCAGGGACGGGGACGAGGACGGGGAGGAGGAGAGTGGAGGAGGAGGAGGAGGAGGAGGAGGAGGAGGAGGAGGAGAGAGGAGGAGGAGGAGGAGCAGGAGGAGGAGGAGGAGGAGGAGGAGGAGGAGGCGCAGGAGGAGGAGGATTAGATGAGGAGGAGGAGGAGGAGGAGGAGGAGGAGGAGGAGGAGGAGGAGGAGGAGGAGGAGGAGGAGGAGGAGGGAGTGGAGCAGGAAGAGGAAGAGGGAAGAGGAAGACGACGAACGACCATGACGCGAGGAAGAGGAGGACAAGAAAAGGAATACGATGAGGGCAAGGTAGCCGCCTCCGCGGCACGCCCCTGCAGCGGCTGGGCGCGCCCGCCGGGCCCGCCGCCCCCGCCGGGCCCGCCGCCCCCGCCGGGCCCGCCGCTGGCCCCGCGGCGCCAGGCCCAGCCGCGCAGGCGCCTCCGCCGCCTCTCCGGGACCTGGGGGCAGCCTGCTGGGCGGAACTGGACGGGCTCGACTTGAACCGGGAGTTCATGATCGACTGCCCCACGCTCCGCTACGTGCCCAGCGGGGCGCGGGCCGCAGCGGCGCAGACCACGGCGGAGATCTGCCGCGCCGTGCCCCAGGCGGCGCCTGGCGGCAGGGAGGAGGAGCGGGCGTGGAAGCTCCTCCTGCTCCGCGAGCGGCTGCTCTTCGCGGCCCCGCAGCGCGCTCGGGGCTGCCGGCAGCGGCGGCAGCCGGACAGCTACGAGCAGGGCCGAGCCCAGCTGGTCCGCGAGCGCTGCTCCAAGCTTCACAGGGGGGCCTGGGAGGAGCTCCTGCAAGAGGCCGACGGGCATGCGCGCCGGCTCGCCCGCGCGCGCCGGGAGCGGGGCTGCGACCAGAAGGACGAGAGCTACCTGGCGGACGAAGTAATCCGCAAAGCTCTTAACGAAGAGTACTCGAGAGCAGCCGCACTGGCGAGCCCGGGACTCGCCCCGCTCACAGAGGAGACTGGGGACCGGCTGCAGACGCTCCTCCAGCCGCGGCCCGCGGAGCCGCTGGCCGCGCGCGAGCGGGGGCCGGCGGGGCCCGCGCCGGCGCCGCCGCTGAGCCACCGGGCGCTCAAGAAAGCTCTCCGGGCGAGCCCCAAGGGCAGCGGGGCGGCGGCTGGCGGAGGGCGCTACGAGCACTGGAGGGCAGCCCTGGCGGACCCTGGCGCCCTGGACGCACTCTGCGGGGTATGCGACCGGATTTCGCTCGGCCGCGTCCCCGAGAGCGCGGCGGCCGCGCTCGCCCTCTCCCGACTCACACCGCTCCGGAAGCCGGCGGGCGGGGTTCGGCCCATTGCGGCGCCGAACATCCTCCGGCGACTGGTGGGGCGCGCGCTACTGCAGCCCCAAGGAGCTCGCGGCGAGCCTCGGCAGACACCAGTTCGCCGTGGGCACAGCGGCCGGGACGGAACTACTGGCACACACAGCGCGAGCAATCGCAGAATCCCGCCCGGACCTGGTTCTGGTGGCCTTGGACGCCAAAAACGCTTACGGCTCGGTTGACCGCGCTGCCTGCCTCGCCGAACTGGAAGCCACAGACCCCTCCCTGCCCCCCTTCGCGGAGCTCTTCTGCCGGCGCACCTCCCAGTATCTCTACTGGGACGCCCGCGGCCGCTGCCGCCGCCTCACGGCCACGAGCGGCGTGGACCAGGGCGACCCGCTGGCGCCGCTCCTCTACGCCTGCGGCGCGAGGCCACAACTGCGCAAGCTGGAGGAGGAGCTGAAAGCAGCGGCAGAGCGGGCGGGGCTGCCGGCCGGGGACGTGCGCGTCCTGGCCTACCTGGACGACACGACTGTGGTCGTTCCAGCCGCACTGGCGGACCAGGCGCTGCCCGCCGCGCAACGAGCCCTCGGGGACCTCGGCCTCGAACTGCAGGCCGCCAAGACACAGGCCTGGTCAGCTGGCGGGGAGCGCCCCCAGGGCTTGGAGGACTACTGGCGCCCGCAGGGGCTCACGCTTGCAGGGGCGCCGCTCGACGCGCCGCCGCCCGGAGGACTCCCGGACGCTTTGGACGAGCGCCGGGTGCCCCTGGGGACAGCCGGCTACGCGGCGGACCACTGCGCGGGCGTGGCGGCGCGCGCGGCCGCCCTCCTGGAGAAGCTCACGGACCTGCCCACGGAGGCTTCCCCGCACTTGCCCGCGACGCAAGCGGCCGCGCTGCTCCTGCGCCACTGCTGCAGCGGCAAGCTCACGCACCTGCTCCGGAGCACGCCGCCCACGAGCACCGCTGCCGCCGCTGCTGGCTACGACGAGGCGCTCCTCACGGCCTACCAGCGGCTGACTCGCCTGGGCCCGCTGACGGAGCCCCAGCGCGCGCAGTGCAGGCTGCCGCTGCGCCTCGGCGGCCGAGGCCTCCGAAGCCAAGAGCAACTCGCGCCGGCGGCCTGGGTAGGCTCTTGGGCGCAGAACTTGGCTGCGGTGCGGGCCCGGACAGGCTTGGCGGCGCTCGACGACCTGGAGCAGGCCCAGCAACCTCTGGCGGCCGCTTGCAGGGCCGCCCGCCTGCTACTGCCGCAGCCCGGCGACGGGCCGGGGGAGGGGACTGGCGCCCTCCCCGCCTGGGCTGACCTGGCCGAACAACCCCGCACTAAAGTGCAAAAGGAGCTGACGCGAAGGTTTGACCAAAAAAACCTTTTGGCCTTGCGCAGCTCTTGCGCTAGCGAGGACAAGGCGAGGCTGCGTTCCTGCGGGGGGCCCCACGCGGCTGGCTGGCAGCAGGCCGCGCCGGGGGCGGCGGGCCAGCGCCTGAGCGACGACGAGTACTGCAGCACTGCTCGCGCGCTCCTGGGACAGGACCTCGCGCCGCCAGGGGCGCTCTGCGGGAACCGCCTTCGCACTGGCGAACGGGCGGGCCGGCCCTGCGGGGAGCCGCTCTGCAGCAAGGCACACCACGCCTACCGGTGCTCCTGCGGCGGCGGCCCCAAGGCCCGCAGCGGGGACATCGAGGCCGTCTGGGAGCGCATTCACCGAGAGTGTGGCTTCCATGTGGCCCGACAGGTCCCCGTCCCCGCCTGGGACCGCTGGAAGTGGCGCTGCGGCCACTGCGACGCGCGCGGCGCCGCCTTCCAGCCGCCGGGGCCCTGCGGCGCCTGCGGCCAGCCGCTGGACGCGCGCCGCGAGGAAGCTGTCCTCGACCTCGAGGTGCAGCATGCGGGCTGCCCACGTCTCTTCATCGACGTGACGGTCCGCTACGCCGTGCCGGGCGACGCGGAAGCGCTGGAAGCCGCGGCCCGGCACGACGGCGCCGTTGCCGCGGTGGCCGAGGCCGACAAGCGGCGCCGCTACCCCGCGGGCGCCAACTGCCCCTGGCCGCTGCTGCCGCTCGCCTTAGAGTCAGGCGGGCGGCACGGCAGGGCGGCGCTGCAGCACCTCCGCCAGCTCGCCCGCGACCAGGCGCAGCTTGTGGACGAAGACCGGGCCGCTGCGGTCGCCAGCGCCCTGGCGCAGCGCTGGGGCGCCGAGCTCAGCGTCGCCATGCAGCGGGCGACGGCGCGGCAGCTGCGCACCGCCCTCGGCGGTGACCGCGCTGCCCGGACCGCTGGGCTAGGCGCCGCGGCGGCGGGCTGAGCTGGCGCCGGGGCGGGCTGGCTGCCCGGCGTTCGCGGATGGTCTGCTACCGGGTCGTGCCGCTGCTCGTCGAACTCTGCGGGCGTAGGTGTGCGGTGGCGTCGCGACCTCTCTTGGCGCAGGAGGAGGAGGAGGAGGAGGAGGAGGAGGAGGAGGAGGACGAGGAGGAGAAGGGGGAAGAAGGGGGAGGAGGGGGGGAGGAGGAGGAGGAGGAGGAGGAGGAGGAGGAGGCAGGAGGAGGAGGAGGAGGAGGAGGACTTGACCAAGCACAGGGTCGTGCGGGGATGGGAGGGAGGGGAAGGGGAGGAAGACAGACCCCGAACGGGAGTGCTTTGGTGCAGGCGGAACCCCGCCTCACCGCCACACCACCGCACCTCCAACTGGCCAGTCGGCCCTCCAGAGGAGGACCGACTACCCAGCAGAGGCGCACGGCCCGCCGTCTCCACCCTCGGGCACAGCATCACGCGCGAACCTCCTCGCGAGGCCGCCGCGGTCGCGCAGCGCGCATCGAGGGGAGCTTGCAGGGCTTTCGGTACCCCATCTCGCCTGGGGTACTTGCCCTCCTCGATGAGGTTGAAATTCTCGCGGCCTTTGCGGGAGAAGCCCTTGCATTTCGACGCAAGGTGGCGCCCATCAACCGTTGCATACTTGCCACAGGTGGTGCAGAAACTCATGAGGAACCGCTCCCACCTCTGGATGGTGTGGGAGGGATGCACTTCCCGCCCCGCCGCCAACCCACCGCCTCCCAGGAGGAGGAGGAGGAGGAGGAGGAGGAGGAGGAGGAGGAGGAGGAGGAGGAGGAGGAGGAGGAGGATTGGAGTCTGGAGGCGAGGCGCCCACGGGCGGGCAGCGGGCGAGACCTCGGCACGCCCCCCGGGAGCGCGTGGGCGCCCACCGGGGCGCCCGCGGGCGGACACCGGCCGAGCGCCTGGGATGCCCAGCCAATGAAGGGGCCCTGGGACACACAAAGAAATGCACACAAATGACAGGATTCCCTATCTTTTCCTACGTTTTGTGGGTTTCTGTCTGCCCCCCACTTCCCATATGTTCCCATATTTTCCTGGGGGTCGACGATCAATTGTGTCTTTGTGTTTCTTCCCATCCTGAGAACTCCCACACCGACCCCCGTCGCCTGCTTCTTCGAAGGCGCACGCCTCATCTACAGATGCAAGGCAGGCGCCTTCTAAGAAGCAGCCTCCTTCTAAGAAGCCCTCCCCCCTCCCTCCACCCCCTTGTGCGCGCCGCCAACTTACTCCGAGTTTCTTATACGCGTCGGGGGGGCGTCACCCCCGCCGACAGCCCCACACCGACCCCCGTCGCGGGCAGCCACCGCGCGCCGAAGGCGCTCAGCCCCCGTCGCGGCGCGACGACGAGGCGAGGTTGACCCCCGTCGGGGGGGTACCTCCCCCACGCTTATTCAGAGAGACCCAGAGTAAGTCTAAGCACCGTTCGGGGAATCTTCGCACAGTCATCCCCAGTGAAGAATTAATCCTCTGGAGGTTTGCGACCGTCCAAATCAAAAACATCCAGAACAAAGCGACCCTCGATCCTTGAAACTCAAACCTCTGGCGACCCCCCGAGCCGAGCCGAGACTCTCCCACCGCCGCCGCGTCGGCCGAAGATGGTCCCCGAAGAACGGTGTCCGCGATGTTTGTTTCGCGGCGCGAGGTGGCCTGGCTCCCCTGGGGCAGACGTGTGAGACGCGGGTTCTGGGCATCCTCTAGCCGATCCCAATCCCCCCCCCCTCCCCCCTTCCTCCCAGCAAGGCCACCAAATCTACCCCCCCCCCGGCCCTCTGACCGACTTGCAGCCCCTCGATGGGGGCACCTGCTGGGGAAACAAAAGGTGGCATAAACATACACATACAAATTCGGAGGTCCGAGCGGACTTCTCGGATCGGCGCTGGACCCCCCTCCCTGTCGCGCGGAGCGCGCAAGGGGCGGCGGCGGAGGCGCCGCCGGGGCCCCAGCGCCGATCCGAGAAATCCGCGCGGACCTCCGAGTAAAGTATGTTTATGCCACTTTTTGTTCCCCCACCTGCTGCTCCCTAATGGGCGCGGGGCGTCGCGGGCGTCGCGGGGCCTGCCCCCCCTCTTGCGATGGTGGACCGCCCGGGCCGGGCTGCCGTGGCCCTGCGGGGGCTGGGCAGCGGACCAACGCTGCGGAGCCTTCGGGGGCTCCTCCTCCTCCTCCTCCTCCTCCTCCTCCTCCTCCTCCTCCTCCTCCCCTCCCTCCCTCCTCCTCCTCCTCCTCTCCTCCTCCTCCTCCTCCTCCTCCTGCCTCCTCCTCCCCTCCTCCTCCTCCCTCCTCCTCCTCCTCCTCCTCCTCTCTCCTCCTCCTCTTCCTCCTCCTCCTCCCCTCCTCCTCCCCCCTCCTCTCCCCTCGTCCCCCATCCCCCATCCCCGTCCCCCATCCCCATCCTCCCTGTCCCATCCCATCCCCCATCCCCCATACCCCCCATCCCCCATCCCCCTACCCCCCCAAATCCCCCATCCCCCATCCCCATCCCCCATTCCCCCATCCCCTCCTCCTCCCTCCTCCTCCTCCTCCTCCTCCTCCTCCTCCTCCTCCTCCTCCTCCTCCTCCTCCTCCTCCATCCTCCTCCTCCTCCTCCTCCTACCTCCTCCTCCCTCCTCCTCCTCCTTCCTCCTCCTCCTCCTCCTCCTCCTCCTCCTCCGCCTCCTCCTCCTCCTCCCCCCCCGACTGCCCCGAGCCGAGGACGCCCGCCCGCGGGCCTCGGCCGAGTCCCGGTGGCCGCGGGCGTGCCTGCGGGACGCTCCCGGGGGGGGGGGGGGGGCGGCGCCTGATCGCGGGCGCGGGAGGGATCGGGCGTGGCGCACATGGGCCGAAGAGAAAATGTTCTCGGCGGCGAGAGAGAGGGGGGGGGAAACGAGAAGGAGGAGGCCTCTCCAGAAGGCGGCGGGGCTTCTCGGAAGCCCTCGCGCCTTCTGATAGGTTGCTTCCGTCTTCGAGGAAGGCTTAGAAAACTTCTCAGAAGGCCGGGGGACATCCGAACCCTCTGAGAAGGCCTTCTCCTTCTCGCTTCCCCCCTAGCTCGCCGCCGATGTTTCTGGGCTGCGCTTCCAGAGCCCACTCGTCTTCAAAAGCTCGTGCCCGACAAGAGATGCTGGCCTATACCCCGGACGTGCAGTCTTTTCAGTTGGCAGACAGGACGTTGGATTCCTGGCGCGATGTGTGGACATCCCATGGAGCTGTGCCGCTGCCTTTGCCGTCGGATCATGATCAATGGCCCATGTTGCTGCGATCAGAAGTTCCCTTTGATGACGGACTCTGGCCAGTCGAGGATCACCCCGCGCACCTTGGATGTGCTATCCAACGGGGTTCTGCAGAGCCTTGCTGACATGTTCATGCAGTTTGAATACTGGCTCGCCTGGCCGTCTCGTCGCCTGTGTAGCGAGCTCGTCAGGTTGCCGAAACCCGACGGCGACGCCAGATTGATTATGCCATGCAACGCTTTCGTCAGGCTTCGGGGCAAGCTCAGGAGACATTGGTCAGCAGCACGCCAGTGCCTTTGTCGGCGTGACCTCATGCGGCGCTACAGGGCAGGCCAGACATCGTCGGACTCAGCTTTCGATCACACCTTGCAGCAAGAGATTGGCGAGCTTCTAGAGCAACGCACTTGCACCATCCTCTTTGTCATGACAATGAATTTCGGCATGGTCAGTCATACCGCACTTCTCCTTGAGACAGGCGAGTTATACATTCATACAGACATACAGACAGACAGACAGACAGACAGACATACAGACATACAGACACGGTGACATACATACATTCGTACATTTCCACCGTACATACCTGCCTACCTACCTACCTGTCTACCTACCTAGATACATACATACACATACATACATACATACATGCATACATACATACATACATACATACATGCATGCATGCATGCACGCATACATGCATACATACCTACCTACCTACCTACCTACCTACATACATACATACATACATGCATGCATACATACATGCATGCATGCATGCATGCATACATGCATGCATGCATGCATACATGCATACATACATACATACACACACATACGCATACACAAAACCGTACATATATGCATGTGCAAATACATATACGTCTAACGTTACACGTACAAAGAACTGTAACAACTCACGTACAAATGCATATACACATAGGATGCACACACACCTACATATGTGTATATATACATATGCATATGCACATATAGCTGCATGTGCATACGCATAAAACTATACATATATATATGTATGTATGCGAATGTATCTGCATGTACATCTACATATACATATGCAGCTACGGTTGCATAATCATCTGCATATATATACACATATATACATGTACACGTATAAACATGGACATATACATACATACACATTAATACGTACATATACATATAAACCTACAAACATATGCATATATATGTGTGTATGTGTGCATCGACGTATGCATATGCATATGCACATACATATACATACACGTATGCAGTTACACATACATATACACATACATACACATATACCTATACATATACATATGCATATGCATCCAGAGACGCACACACGTACACACATACAGACAGACGGACAGGCAGGCAGACATACATACACTCATACACATAGCGAGAGGAGGCACCAGTTATACACCAGCACCGATCCCGACAAGGCCAATCCTGGGCCGAGGGTCGGTGAATACGCCTCCCTGGCTTTGCCAAGAGTCGGCGGTGGACAAACCTCCCTTTAGTAAACCTCCCTTTAGTGAAAACGGCCTGGGGCCGAAACCGACGGACCTAGACCCGCAAAAATGACGGCCGCGACGCCCTCTCGCGAACCGAAAACGGCCAATTCGCTGATCGACGTGTCAGGGTAGGAGGTCTGTCCACCCCCGAAAGAGAGCGCCTGCACGAGTCCCAGTCCTCGGGCTGGCCTGGACAGGATCCATGCTGGCGCATAGCCTCGAGGAAACAATCAGGACAAAAGCAGAAACTTTTGGAGGCCCGCGCTGGTCTCTTGGATCCGCGCTGCACTCCTTCCCTGGCGCGCGGAGCGCGCCAGAGGCGGCGGCGCCACAAATCCATGCCGTGTGTTCTCCAACCACTGCAAGTCTGGGATCGAGCTGGGGCCAACTGGGGCTTCGGGGCGGGAGGAAAGCTGACGCGATCTCCTTCCTCTGCTCCGCCTGCTGAGCCGATGCTGCGCTTGTCCGACACCCGGACAACATGCTGAGGCCCGGACAACATGCACTCCGACACCCGGCGTCTCCCGAGGAGCAGAAGACGAACGCACAGGCGGGAGGGCGTGGGCCAGCAGGGACGGGTAGGGGGCCAGCAGGGACGGGTAAGGGGGCCACACGATTTCTGAGGGGGAGGGTGGGGTTCGCTTCGCTCGGGAGCTCCCGAACGAAGTGAACCCCACCCTCCCCCTTGAAAATCGTGGTTAGTAGGGGTAGGGTTCGCACGTGGCCCCCTAACGGGGCGGCAGGCGGGCAGTGCAGGAAAACCCCCTCGCCGAGCTCGCCGCTCCTCCCATGCAATGTCTTCCTCGTCCTTCCGCATCCTGCCCCAGTCTGCACTCTGGCCCTTCCTAGAATCGGCGGTGGACAAACCTCCCTTTAGTAAACCTCCCTTTACGTAGTGAAAACGGCCTGGGACCGAAACCGACGGACCTGGACCCGCAAAAATGACGGCCGCGACGCCCTCCCGCGAACCGAGAACTGCCAATTTGCTAATCGACGTGTCAGGGTAGGAGGTCCGTCCATCCCCGATTGAGAGGGGGAGCAGGCAGAACAACATGGCAAACATCCGTTACGCAGAACTTTCCGGAACTCCGCGCGGCTTTCTTGGATCGGCGCTTGGCTCCCTGGCGGCGCCTCCGGGGCCGCTGGACCTCCGAAAGTTCATGCTGATACCGATTTCCTTCCTCGATTCCATGGCTCCTCCCTCCTCCCTCCTCCCTCCCTCCCTCCTCCCTCCTCCCTCCTCCCTCCTCCCTCCTCCCTCCTCCCTCCTCCCTCCTCCCTCCTCCCCCCATGCTGATTGCTGCACACTCACAGGACCGAGGGCGCCAACGCCGCCCGGAAGGCACGAGCGGGGGAGAGAAAAGTGCGGACACCGCCACTCCCCGGACCTCTCCCAGGGCCCGCCTTGACTGAGACTTCGAGACGAATCCATGAAGGAGCCCCAGGACACACAAATAAATACACACAAATAAAAGGATTCCCCATATTTCCCTATAGTCTCTGGGTTTTTGTCTTCCCCACCACTTCCCATATTTTCCCATATTTTCTGGGGGATCGACGATTAATTGTGTCTGTGTGTTTCTTTCCCTCCTGGATCCAGCCGTCGCAGCAAGGACACGCCGGGATGCCCAGCAAAACAAGAACGAGGAGAGGACATGAGAAGCCTTCGAGAACCAGAAGTTCTTGTTTATGCCATTCATGTTTCCTCGATTCTCCTCCGAAGAGAGGGGGGGGCGCAGGATAGGGCGTCGTGCCGCACGAAATACCAGGTGGCCGTGTCCGTGTAGACTGGCCGGCCCGAGCATCCGACGGCGCTCAGCACCTCCGGGGCGGGCTTTGAAGGCCCCAAGGGGCAGCCCCTCCTCTCACCACCTCCTGCCTGTCTCCTCCTCCACATTATCCTTCTCCTCCTCCGTAACTATTCTGGTGCAAATCATGTTTTCCTCCGGGGAATACATGGATACCGCTAGTCCACGGCAGGCAACACTTCCCGAAGTCTGGCAGCGCTTTTCTGTCTCGCACCAAGCGCTGGTCGGTGGGTAAGAGGAGGTGCTTCCCGTTCCTGCCTTCCCGAACGCAGCACCGATGGCGAAGGCGGCTCCTGGCTTCGTCGCGTGCTCTGCCTGCCGCTGTCCCTGGACCTTCCGCAAGCACCACTGCGGCAAGGCGCTCTCCATCGGCACCTCGCCCACCCCTTCGCCGCGCGGCGCCTGGGCCAGCGGCGCTGGCGATGCTGGCAAGCCTGGACGCAGAGGTGGCAAGGAGAAGACGGGCCAGGGCAAGTGCAAGGGCGACAAGAGCGGCAAGAGAGCCAATGGCGCTGTTGCAGCAGGCGCTGGCCAGGACCAGCCGAGTTTCCCCAAGGCCCCTTGGGCGCGGGGGGCCGCCCCAAGCCCAGGCGAGCTGGAAATGCTCCTCGCCGTGCAGGATCCAGAGGTGGCGGAAGCCTGGCGCGCGGCAGTCGAGGCGGCCCGCAGGTGCGAGGCCCAGCCGCCTCCCCGCGCGCCTCGCACCACAGCGCAGAAGGCTCCAGTCGGCGGTGGACCGTCGACACCACGCCGCCACGGCGCTGGACTCCGCCGCCTGGGCCGTCGCCGAGTGCGAGTAAGCGCTCGAGCGGGGCAACGCATGGCAGGACGAGAAGGCGCTGGCCCTGGCTGAAGCCCAGGCCGCCGAGGAGGCGGCGCTCCGCCAGCGCAACCAGGAGGCGGGCATCAAGCAGGACGTCCAGGACACTCAGGTCCTCTTCGACTTCAGCCCCCCTGGCGGCCTCGAGGAGTTGGAGAGGGAGGCCCAGGACAGTCTCCGCGAGATGGTCCACACTGGGAAGCAGATCGCCGAGGAGAGCTCGACCAACTACAAGGCCAATTGCCGCGCCCAGCTGGGCCGCATTGCCAAGCAGGTGGCGGAGGCCCTGGCAGCCAAGAAGCGCAAGGTCGCCAGCCAGGAGGACGGCGAGCACGAGCCCGCGCCTGGGGCGGCAGACGAGGACGCGTTACTGGGAGGAGAGCCTCCTGGCGGAGCAGTCCCACCGGAGCAGCCCGCGGCCCCAGCGGCGGCCGCCGCCCCAGCCGCGCCCAAGCAGGAGCAGCTGGACACCCAGCGGGTCGCTGCCGAGCTCGCCGTAGCAGCCACCCAGGCGGCCAAGGCGGGGCCCCGGGAGCGGGCCTCAGCCAAGGCGGCCAAAGGCACGGGCATCACCACCCGTCGAGCGTTGCAGAAGCTCTCGCTGCCATGGCCCCCGCCCGACGCAGGCCCCGAGGGGCAGGTCAGGGACTGGTTCTGCCAGGTCGAGGAGTCCCTGCAGGCGCTCCACGGCACGCCCGACAGCGAGGCTCGCCACTTCAAGGGCAGGGCGAAGGGCCCCAGGACGATCGCCGCCCAGCTGGAGGTCAAGGTCCAGGCGAACCGCGTGGACAGAGCTTCGCCTGCCACACAGCTCCTACTGTCGCTACGCCACTTCGCCAATCGCAGGTAGGACCGTGGCCCTGGAGGCCAGCCAGGCAGCTACAAGACCAGGCGAGGGCAGATGCTCCACGAGGCGGCGCTGAGGCTGGTCTCGGGCTTTCAGACCCAGGGCATCACCATGTTCGACGGCGCGATATTCGGCAGCTTTTGGGACGAGATCGCTCACCAATCAGACGCGGGCCATCAGCTCCTGGCCACGATCGAGCAAATCGCGGGCAACTGCACCGAGCAGGACGCCAAGGCAAGCAAGATCAAGTGGGAGGAGTTCACCGACGAGGCCTTCGAGCGCCAGGGCCCCATCGCCCACGAGGTCTCCAAGAAGACACAGGGAGAACCTGCCCCCACCCTCGAGGCTGCGACGACCGACCTGGCGCTAGTTGGCCAGCCAGCGCTGGAGAGGGCGCCAGCAGACTGGCCCCCGCCATGGGCCGACCCCCGCCGCGACGACCAGGAGCACCCGACCCCCCGGCAGATCGGCGGCTGGACTCTGCAGCGCATCACCGTGGACGACATCAAGCTGGCCTCGAGCAAGTTGCCCTTGCACACGGGACGGGGGCGGGACTACTTCCACCCCCGCCTGCCCCTGGAGGCGGGCGACGACATGCCGAGCAGGATGGCCAGCCTGCTGAACGCGTGGGAGCGCAACCCACACTGCAGCGAGCTCTGGACCATCATCATGGCCCCCCTGCCCAGACAAGACGGCAGGCAGCGGACAATCGGGCCCATACCGCTGCCGGCCGCGACCTGGTCGCGCACCCGCCAGAAGGACTGCGCCAGGTGGGGGCGCCCCATCGACCAGTCGGCCTGCTGGGGCACGTCCTCGGCCAGAGGCTGCGACAAGGCGGCTTGGCTCCACAACGCGCATGCGGCCCGCGCCGAGGACACCATGGAGGAAGCTACCTCCTTCTACGTCGACCTATCCAAGTACTACGAGCACGTCGGACACGCCGAGCTGCGGGCGGAGGCGTTGGCCTGGGGCCTCGACACGGACCTGCTGAGGGCCCTCTGCTGTACGCATTGGGCCCCCAGGAGGGCCCGTGCCGGCACCTGTCTGAGCGGGCCCATCACGACCAACGGCACGGTGGTAGCTGGATGCTCGTGCGCCACGGCCTGGGCCAAGCTCCTCCTGCTCTCCGCCCTGCGAGCCGCAGCGATGGCCGCCCCCATCGCCAGGGATCCCAACACGGTGGACGACGTCTCTGCACACGCGACGGGGGGGGTCACCACGGTGGCGCAGCGGCTGGGGGGCACCTACCAGGCCTTCTGCGCCAGGGTGAAGGAAGCCCACCTGCCGTTGAGCAGGCACAAGACCAAGGACCCTGCGACCAGCAAGGCACTACGAGAGGCGCTCATGCGCCAGCCTGGTTGGGACCTGGAGATGGAGGATTTCGCGCACGTGCGCGGGGACCTTGGAGGCGACGCCGTCTCGGGGCCCAATCGCAGGGCGACCGCGACGGCCAACGCAGGCCACGGCCCAAGGGAAGAAGCTCACCAAGCTTTTCAAGCCAGGGCTAGACCGAGCTCGAGTCTACCGCGCGGGGTCGACAGCCAAAGCGACGCGGGGCCCCACCATCACGGGAGCCCCCAGCGGCGCCCGCTGCGAGCTGGCGCCGCCAAGTCGCGCGGCCGTCTTCCCCGCGGGGCGGCGCTCGGGTTGGCCAGCCTCGCCCAGACGAACGGCCGGAAGCGCGACCCGCTGACCATCATCACCTAGACTGCGCTCATGGCCTTCGTGGAGGTGGTCCGGGCTTCGCTCCTGCCCGAGGCGGCCGCCCGCTCCTGTCTGGCCAAGGGCCTGGCTGTCGCGCAGAAGCAGCACCCATGGCGAATGGTGAAGGAGCCCATCCGCGCGGCGGCCCTCAGCTCGCGAGAGCCACGCGGGGCTTCGCCCAGGGCGACCTGCACAGGCTCCGCGACCCCAACGGCAGCGCAAACGAGGTGCGGAGGCATTCCTCTGCCTCTTTCGGCCACACGGTCTCCCGGGACTGCCGCGCGGCGATCGGGCTCGAGGAGGTAGCCAGGCAGGGGCCCGGGGCCCAGCATGTGGGACTGGAACGCCCCGCCCTTCTGGCAGCCGATTCTGGACCTCACGGGCCGCCGCTCGGCGGCGCAGGACCTGCACCACCAGCGGGCACTGCGCAGCCTGGACCAGAAGACCTACTGGCACCAGGCCAGCGTCGGGGCCGCCGACCCCTCGGCCGCGACAAACTGCCAGCTGCGCGGCTTCAAGGACGGCCCCCCTACCACCGGCGGTTCAAGCGCGAGGCGCACGACGGCTGGCGACGCGAGTTCCTCGAGCCCCCGCTGAAGCAGGCGGCCGAGGAGGTGCAGGGCCTCGGCGATCCGTTCACGGAGCTGTTCGCCAGGGGGCTCTTCGCCGACGTGTCGGAGCTCTTCCCGCGGCCGACGCGGCCCGTGGGCGATTTCTTCCAGTGGCCCGCCAGCTGGCTCGAGATCGGGCCCTACCTCAGCGGGGAGCACACGTTCGTCGATGGCCCGGGCGTCGACCAGGCCTGCCCCAACCTGCCGGCTGCCGGTTGGTCAGTCGCGGCGCGCGACGTGAACCGCGAGCTGCTCGCCGAGGCCTGGGGCGCGGCCCCGCTCAGCGAGGGCCCGGCAGGTCGCCAGGGACGGCGAGGACCGCCCCAACACTGACTGCCTCGCCACCGTGCGCCGCGCAGGCCGACCAGAGACGGCGGCGCCCACCAGCTGCCAGCAGACCCACCTCTGGGCTGGGAGGGCGGAGAGGCTCCAGAAGGCCACGGCCAGTCAAAGTCAAGGCCCACCTGGGCCTTTCGGCGGCGAGGAACGGGCAGACCACCCAGTTCGAGCGGGACGGCCACGTCAGGGCGGACATGCGGGCCAAGGAGGGAGCTGCTGCCGCCAGGGTGCCATCGGCAGACATCCAGCGCCCCGAGGGCTGCCAAGTGATCGCCCGACAGGCGGCGCAGTATGCAGCGCTGCAGGAGGCCCAAATCTCCCGCTGCGGACTGATGGGCTCCATGGGCGTCAACGCGCTCAAGCTGATCGAATTTTTGTTCCTTCCAGCCTTAGGCAGAGTTGAACAGTTGAACGCAGGATCCTCTCCTGGGCTCTTTGCATCTGGGCAAGATTTGAGGGGCCAGGTGGCAGATCTTGCTGCACTTTTCCTCAACTGACGCTCGCCATACTGATGCAGGTGGAAGCGCATACTTCCGCCAACTGCCCGACAACTTGGGTGGCCACACAGCCACGTGACAGACAATACGTGCCCCCGAAGTCCCTGCGATAAGCCAAGGAGTGGGAGCTACGCAAGTCAATGCCATTTACTGCTCTTCGTGGGCACCAGGATCACCCATTTTGAATAAGCTCTGATGGCATGGGGTCGCCTAAAAATGATCCGCCAACCTGCATGGCGCACAACCTTCACAGCAACGACAGCGGGCCTGGGAACCGATCCCCCACTCAGGCTGGTCAGCAGCAAGCAGCAATTGGACATTGATATCACGCCTCTTGCGCTTCAGAGCCGACTCTCTGGACGCTCGATTCCAGTCAGCTCAATCGATACCAATAGACTGCGACCGAGGTGCTGGCGAACCTGGAAAGCAGTCGATTGCGCACGGGACCTGCTGCCCCTTGCAGCAACAGAAACACGCGAATAGTATATGCCCAGTGGTTCGCTATTCGGCCAGCTACATCGTTCAAAAAGAAAAACAATGGGTCGGTTCCCAGGTCGCTAATGTTATCTACCTCCCCGTGGCTCTCCACTTTGGCTAACGCGATTCCCCTCGACGGGTGCTGGGCCAACATATCTTTGACACTCTGCCACGCATCGAAGTGAGACTTGAACGGGGGGGAAAAACTGAAAACTAATTCTTCACAACATACGTGAAATCCATCACAAAGAGGCCGTCTGCAACATGGAGGAGCGGTTGACCGACTGGCGCCATCCAGGCACATTCCCAAAGCGCACTGCTCGGGCCTGGATCTCCCGGGGGTCATACTGCCCTCCAGCCCGGAGGCCCTTGAACACAACCCATGACCAGGCAACCCTACACAAAGCCGCCCACCATGGCCTCCCCCAGGACCCCCGTAGGTCTGTAAGTCCCCACTTTGGAAGGGAGGGTGGGGGGGGGCACGGCGGCCCAACTGCTTGGGTCACTCTCCTCCCAAATCCGCTAGGGCCCGCCTTCTCACGAAGTCCCAGACCTTGGAGAGCTCACTATTCTTCGGACAGCTCCAAGAACGGCGCACGTCACACTCCACCAACTCCCCACATATCTTAAAGGAGCTGTTCTGGGTGGGACCACATTTTTTGACTCGCGCGTGGCCAGCTGTTACCAGTCGCCACAGACCGCAAGATCCAACTCCATTCGTGCTTACCCTTCTTGGCCAGCGACCTCACCTGAATCTTGAAATCGCACAAGTCTGGCACTAGCTCTAAGCCTGACTCGTTTCCACGAGTTGGCTGCAGCAGCTCCCCAGAGTTGGCGCTCCCTGCTCTGGGCCAGAGCCTCGAAAAGATCGGCGAGGTCAACCTTGCCTCGCCCGAGCTCGGTTTCTGAGATCGTGACCCTCCCAAGCCCGGAGCCCCTAAGGCTTCCAACCTGCATTCAGCAGAGTGGGAACGTGGCAGCCGCAGGAGTGCCTACGCTTCGCCACCCATGTCCAGCACTGCTGGGACTCCACGCCAAACTCGCCTCGTCTTCCCGGCGTCGAAACTAGGATGGGCTAAAATCTAAAACCAATCCTCGATCGTGTCAAACATCGCAAAGCAGGCTGGGCCCCGCGCCTTATCTGCATGTATAGCTGTCGAAAAAATCCGATGTCAAAACCATCTCTCGCGCCCATGTCTTGCGCGGCCTGCTGCCTTTAGCCAGCTTACCCAGTCGTTGCAACCTACGGTTAGCACCAGCCCCCCCGTTGGCCTGTTTGGGTCACGATGCCTTCACCTGGCCTCGGCCTGCACGCGGATGCCATGCCCGCTGAAGAAATCCTTGAGTCTCACGGCCAACGCCCCGGACGAGGAGAAGATGGCCGATTCCGGAGCAATCTGCAACTTCACCGCGCGCAGGCATTCGACGAGTTCAAGGCCCAACTTCGAGAGCGCAGCAGAAAGTCTGTCACTGTCTCTATACATGCACTGCATAATGTCGTCCACCCAATTGCGCAGCGTTGGCAAGGGCCTGCCAGCTGCTCTTTTCCTGCAGATGAATTGAAGGGCCGCCCTGCCTAAATCCATTGCACCATTGCTGCCTGGGGTGTGAGGGACGTACCTGGCTGCGCAGCCAGTGAAAATCCCCCAGCCTCTGTCAGAAGCCCGGCGGCCATATGGACCTGGAGCTCCAGGGCCAAATAGCACGGAGGAAACTCAAGGTTCCAAAGCGTGGCCCAGCACCAGGCCCCAGCGGAGACTATCGAAAAAAAACCTGACACATCCCAGAACAAGCTAGCATTATGACGGCCAGGCAGAGCCGAGCGCGCTGCTCGTTGATCGCTGAACAATCTCGAAAGGGCAACTTGCAATGCAGAACAGCCCGCGAGGGCCGTGCCCCACGGCCCTGCTCGCTCCATAGTCCAGCCCGCCCGGTCCGAGGTTCGCAGTCGCCCCAAAAAACGTGCAACCCAGGCCAGCATGCCGATCGCTCGGGCGGAGTCCTCGTCTTTGACTTGGAGCGCGACAAGCACCACCAGGGCCTGCCGGGGCCAGCGCACTTTCGGCTCGACAAGGGAAAATATCAACAAACTATTTCTATATATATATATATACACTTATTTGCTGTTGGAAAAAATTGCTGCAGGCCATAAGGCGGCAGCCACTGGAAACCCGCTTTAGACACCCATCTACACCTGGTGCTTTTTCAGGCAGGGCCGAGATGACCCCGCGGAACCTATCGGTCCCCAGCGGGGGCAACGGGTTCTGAGTGGCCCTCGACTGGTCCTTGCGCCAAACGGCCCTAACCTCGGGAGAACTAGAGCTGGTTCCTGCCCACTTGCCTGCCCAGATCATGGCCTGGACAACCATTGTCTGACAGGAGTCTTCAGCCGTCTCCCCATCCAGCCCGAACCTCCCCGACATGCACCGACTTGTCTCTGATGCGGCAAAAGGCCTCGGCCTCCAGCCTGGCCTTGCTGCATGACCCCCTGGTGGAAACGTGTGGGAGTGTCATTCAAAACCGCGCGCTAGGCCCGCACCGAGTCCTGTCTAGCTCTAGTTTCGAATTCTCCGACAGTCCTGTTTCGGACCCATTCCGAACGAGTCTTCGCTGTGAGCGGCAAGTGCGGCGATGCTGGCGCTGTCGAGGCCGCGCCCCAGAGTCGCTCAAAAAATCTGCCAGGCCCGCGCTGCGACCTGCCCCCTAGGAAGCCGACCAGGCCCGAAAACAAAAAGCTCAGGGTAGCCCACCAGCGGGCCACAAGATCCTTGGAAGACACAAAATGGGCACCCTGGGCCTCGGGTCGCTTCTGGAGCTCACGCAGTTCAGCTCGGCCTTTAAATCTATGCTGGCCTCTGGAATGCAATTCGAGCGCAGTATAGAAGAAACCTTCAAAGCGCGAGACCGACTCGGCAAAAGCGGAGCCTACCCGCATCGCCCCAGTCTCGCCAAAGCCAAAAGCGAAAGTCGGCACCTTTACTTCCCTGGCCGGGTCCTGCAGCGACTCCCAGAGGTGGTCCTGCTGCTCCTTCGAGATCGCGAGAAGCTGATGGCCCGGCGCGCTCTGCTGCTCGGAGACTGCCCAATTCTGGTGCTCCGCCTCTACCTCCACGATTGGGCGGTCGCGCGGCTGCCCTTGGCTCGGGGGCGGGGCTGCGGGGTGCCCCCAAAGCTGCCCCCACCCCGCCCAGACCTGCACGCCGCCCCTCCTGTCGACTGCAGCCCCGTCCACGCTGCCCCTCCAGCAACGGCGCGCCCCCCACCCCTCGCGCCTGCAGCGGCCCGAGGGCCCGCGGCACTCGGGGGCCCACGGGCGGCACAGAAGACTAATGCACGACTGCACCAGCATCGGCCGCCCCAGCATCGGCAAGACATGGCGACTGAGCCCTGCCCCTCTAGCCGATAACCTCTCGGGTGCACCTGGGGGCAGGAACTTGCGCCCTAACCAGCGGCGGCACTGCCCTACCCCTCACGCCGCTTGCCCCTCGGGTGCGCCTGGGGGTAGGGACTCGCGACCCAACGCCTCCATCTGATTCACATTCAGCACCGCCTGGCTCCTCCAAGGAGTCGTCTTCCGCCTCCTCTATATCATCGATGCCCCAGGTCGTCGTCGGTGAGGTACCAGGTCGGAGGTGGCGACTTAAATCCAACCACATGACGCTTCTTCAACGGCGCAGTCGTCGCTGGTGGCAAAACCTGTTCAGCCTGCTCCGTCTGCTGCAATCTTAACTTCCGAGCACGCCGGTTCGCGGGATCCTGCTGCCCCCATGGGAGGGAGGACGAATGTCTCTGCCAATGGAAGTGCCCATCTGGATGACTGCTCCATCTTCAGCTTCGACTTCAGAAGTAGACCGGAATGCCCCCTGCCCCCCTCGCTCTCAAGCGCGAAAGATACCCGCGCCCTTACCTGGGCGGGGTGGCAAGGGGCGGGGGAAGCGACGCGCCGCAGCCGACGGCGGTTGTACCAATGCAGATGCGACGGCCCACTGGACATTACACGACGCTGTCTTCTCTGGGCATCCGCTGGCACCGAAGGCGCGCGCGTTCCGAACGGCAAAGTGGCCGCCCGCGCAGCGGTCGCTCTCGGGCTAGAGCAGCTCTTTCGGAGGTGCGCACACGAACGCACAATGAAGGGCTCGGGGTCCGACGCGCAAAATGAGCCCTGGGCGCCCTGGGCGGACGCCGCTGCAAACCCGCGCCCGCCCCAAACGCCTGGGGCCCCGAACGCAAGGCGCGGTCGCCAGGGGGCTGCCCCCTGGAATACCCACCTGGCGCGTCGGGAGGCGCAGTCGCCGATGCGCGTTGACGGTGCCCCTGGACACGAGCCCGCACCTAGTCGGGGTGGCGCCGGGTCGAAATCGCTCTCGGGCGCACGCGCGGCCCCCGAGAGCGCCCCCGCACGCGGCCGCAACGGCCCCCGGCGGGGGCGCGAGATTGCAACGACGCTCCCGCGGGCAGGCCCATACGCAACGGAGCGGCGGCCCCTGCCCCCCAATGGAACAGGCACCACCACTCCAATGCTGTTTCAAACCCCGCGGACAACCCCGATGCCCACAGACGCCCCCGAAGCAAACCAGGGCATGTCGCTGCAATCAAACAACCAGCCGCTCAGCGCGTCGCTGCGCCCTGACGCGCGGATTCTGAACCAGCGCGCACGCGGCAAGCTGATCGGGCGCAGTGGCAAGCGCCCAATCCAGCGGACGGCCCCTTTCATCCAGGCAGACCCCAGGCAAGGGCACGTTTAGGACCAGTGACTCATGGCAGGCTGCGCCGCCCACAGTGAAGGAATCAATAAATCTGGCCGCGGACGGTGGCGCCATCACATCATCAATCAATCTCTTCATGCCCAAAGTACACGCGCAATCTGAACCATCTACCGCCCCTATGGCATCCCCCACCAGCCCGGGCCACCCAATCTTCTCCAACTCGCGCGGCCCCGCGTTGAAGTCACCGATAGCCAACCAAGGTGCGCGGCCAGCTGGCCTATCTGGATGAAAACTGCGAACGTTCGAGCTGCGCCCGCAGTGAGTAACACCCCCAGGACGGCAACCGACCGGCCTCCGATCTTCAGCTGAAACGCAACTAGGTCTTTGAAGTATAAGCCCCTTCTGCTCGGCGCCCCTTGGATCGCCAGCCATCCCGAGCCCCATCTGCTGCGTATGCTGGTTCGCCAAGTGTCTGAACGACTGGAACTGGTAGCGCTATAAAACTCCTGCATGGACGCCCCCTGCTCTCTTCGCGCCACTCGCTGGGTGCGACGGCGCAACTACCGCACGGCAACCCGACGCGCCCCATTCGTGCAGGACGTCGCGGCGTCCTCCTGGGAGAAGATTCAGTTCTGGAAATACGGGGACATCGTGGTCTCTCCCCTTCAGAAGGCCCTTCGCTGGGAAGCCCCATCCAGGGAGCATCCCATGCGCAGGCTCTTCACATCTTGGGCAACAGCATCAACGGTCCGACCCTCGCCCCTGCCCCTCGCTCGCTCGACTGCCCCCCGCCGGGCCCCCCACCTCGCGCTCGAGGCGGGCCTGTCGGAGGTCCAGACTGCCGCCTTCCCCTGCAGCAGCAGGTTGAAAGGTCGACCTCTGGTCAATCTCCCGGGACAGGGATTTGGGCTGCCTCCTCTGCTGGCGCCCCACCTCCTGAGCCAGCTGCCCCTCTGGAGCCTCTGGCACCTTCCTCTTCTTCTTCGCCCTCTCAACAACGGCCGCAAGCTGCTCGTTGTGCTGATCGGTGTTCGCCTGCAGGGCTCCGCGCGACGCCCGAACGTCCTCTGAAAGAGCCTTCTGCAGCATCTGCGTGGCTCCGTCGAGCATCTGGCGATCTTCTTTCAGCACCTCGAGCCCCAGCCAACTGCGATTCGAAATCGATCTCAAATTTGCCGGCCAAGATCTGCTGCACATCAGCAGAGGCTGCTTTCTTGACTAGAGCTGTGTGGGGCAAGAACTGCTTCGCCGCTGCAATATCCTCAGACTCGGAGCGCTGCACCTCTTCAGTGACATCTCGCCGATCCTTTTTCTTCCTTCTCGGGATCACGCTCGTGACGGATCCACGCAGCCATGACCTTCTCAAGCTGCTTGTTGGTGCGATTGGCTCAAGCCGACGCCTGCTGCAGACCCTGCCCTGGCTGGAGAGGGGGCTCGGGGGCTGGCTCGTCCAGGGCCTGCAGGAGCCCCCGAGCCGCGCCATGGACCTTGGCAGGCAGAAGGGATACCAACTTCCGAACCTGAGTTTTTGGCGAGAGTTTGGGAGCTGACTGCTGGCCCCCATCGCGCTGACCAGAAGAAAAAGGAGAAACCATCTCATCTTCACTGAATTTGCAACCACCCTCGCATTTCCAATTCTTCGAGTTGAGGCGATCTTCGAAGAGCTTTTTGCCACAGGCGCTGTACTCCACCATTGGCCGCCCTCGGCGATTTCCTCAGCACCCTGACGCTCTCGCGTAGTGATCACGCTGGTTCGGCAATTGTCCCCTCGACACTGGTGGATACTCGAGCCACAAGTCGGAATATTTACCTTTGCCTCCTCCTTTCGCTTTTCCACCCTGCACCCACGCGCTGTAAACAAACGTGTTGTGCCATGGCGCATGGCGCTGCACAACCATCTGCAAACTATGGGTGCGAGAAAATGGTGGGGGCTGGCCCTCCAATACCTCACCAGAATGCTGCCGGGGCCGCTTGCGCCTCTGAGGCGTCCCCAATGCCACAATGTTCCCGTCCGACGCGCGGGCCACGCTACGGATTTGAGCCACAATGGCTACGGACGCTCAAGCTGATCGCCTTGGGCGAGCGGCCCGAGGGTCACGACGAGTCGGAGACGACGGCGTGAAGCCTGAGGCCAGTTCCCTCGGCACGGACGGGGGGCCAGCGGGCTGCCGCAGACGGCGGCCTGCGGCCGTGGCGCGTGCGCGGGCGCACGCGCTGCTCGCGGCACCGATCTTCGCGGATCAAAATGCCCGCGATGCATCGAGACCGAATTGTCTCTTGTTGTATTGCTCCACGCGCTGTGGGTACAGTTCTGGTAAGACGGAACGAGGCCTCCAGGATGCATGTTCTGGGGGCCCGATCCCCTGTGCCGAGAAGAATCGTAGCAGTGTCACGCGTGGGAAGCACCCCACGAGCGGGACAGGGCTTCTTGGTGGCCTCAAGTCGCCCTCTGCATCTGAAATCGATTTCTGGACTGGGTATTGTTCCCGCGGTGGTTCCGTGCAGGCCCAAACGGGTCCCCCGACCGACGGCCCGAAGAGGCCGACCGTCCTGGAGGTGTTGCCGTACTTCGGGCTCCAGCTGGCCCGTGCCCAGCGGTTGGGGTCGAGAGCTTTAGAAACCCGAGCCGAGGCACCCGCGTCGAGGTTGAGGGCCCGTGCGGCCCAGGGTCCCGAAGACCGCCCAGGGTTCTGATCCTAGTGCCCGCGCGCAGCTCGCTACGCGCGGGTGCGTAGGCCAGGTGCCTGGGCGGGCCTTGAGGCCAAATTCGTCTTGTAAGACCTTGTTTGGTCAAGTCCAGCCTCCTCCTCCTCCTCCTCCTCCTCCTCCTCCTCCTCCTCCTCCTCCTCTTCTTATTATTATTATTCTTATTATTATTATTATTATTATTATTCTTCCTCTTCTTATTATTCTTGTTATTCTTCTTATTATTTTTATGCTTCTTCTTCTTATTATTATTATTATTATTATTATTCTTCTTCTGCTTCTTATTATTATTATGCTTCTTCTTCTTATTTTTATTATTCTTCTTATTATTCGTATTCTTATTCTTATTCGTCTTCTTCTTCGTATTATTATTGTTATTCTTCTTATTATTATTATTATTCTTATTATTCGTCTTATTATTCTTATTCTTCTTATTATTATTCTTATTATTATTCTTATTATTCTTAGTATTCTTCTTCTTCTTATTATTCTTATTATTATTCTTCTTATTATTCTGATTCGTCTTCTTCTTATTCTTATTCTGATTATTCTTCTTCGTGTTCTTCTTATTCTTCTTCTTCTTATTCGTCGGCTTCTTATTATTCTTCTTATTATTATTATTATTATTCTTATTATTATTATTCTTCTTATGTTTCTTCTTCTTCTTATTATTATTCTTATTATTCTTCTTATTATTATTATTCTTCCTCCTCCTCCTCCTCCTCCTCCTCCTCCTCCTCCCTCCTCCTCCTCCTCCTCCGCCTCCTCCTCCTCCTCCTCCTCCTCCTCCTCCTCCTCCTCCTCCTCCTCCTCCTCCTCCCCTCCTCCTCCTCCTCCTCCTCCTCCTCCTCCTCCTCCTCCTCCTCCTCCTCCTCCTCCTCCTCCCTCCTCCTCCTCCTCCTCCTCCTCCTCCTCTCTCCTCCTCCTCCTCCTCCTCCTCCCCTCCTCCTCCTCCTCCTCCTCCTCCTCCTCCTCCTCCTCCTCCTCCTCCTCCTCCTCCTCCTCCTCCTCCTCCTCCTCCTCCTCCTCCTCCTCCTCCTCCTCCTTCCTCCTCCCTCGTTTCCTCCTCCTCCTCCTCCTCCTCCTCCTCTCCTCCTCCTCATCTTCCTCTCCTCCTCCTCCTCCTCCTCCTCCTCCTCCTCCTCCTCCTCCTCCTCCTCCTCTCCTCCTCCTCCTCCTCCTCCTCCTCCTCCTCCTCCTCCTCCTGATTCCTGATTCCTGATGACTGAAGGGAACGTCTCTCGCAGCCCTCCCCCCCGGGCCGGTCGGCCTTTGGGGGGCGATCGAGAGTATCAGCCTGGCGAATTCCATCGCTGGTTTCGGCATCTGCGAGGGGAGCCAGCGGCAAGCGACAGCTGACAGGGGAGGGAGGAAGAAAAAATGAATCGTACAGGGCACTTTTAAATACATGGGATTAAAGATGTAAATAAGAAAAAGCATGCTTCATGTATGAAAGAATATTCATACAATCATCCTTGTATGTATTAATCAACCCTTTATTTGTAATACATGGTCCGCACGCGGAGCATGTATTAAAAACGGCAGTGTATCGCCGAAGAAGAAATAAGTGGAGGCGGGTCTGGCCGCGTGTGGCGGTGGCGCGGCGCGGGTACACCCCATCCACGCCCATTAGCCCACGGCCCCTGCTGTGTGCAGCAGTAGCCCTGATGGCGAGAGGCGCCCTCCAGTAGGAGAGTAGGAGCTGTTATGCCGAATGGGGAGTCCAGCCCTGATGGCGAGCACGGGTAGCCCCAATGGCTAGCGGCGACTGTCCATGAAGAGGGGGCGGTAAGGGAAGATAGTATGTCATAGTGGAGGAGGAGAAAGGAGGCGGCGGCACTGGCAGGTGGTTTTTGCCTGCAGCGGCATGTTGTCGACTAGCGCACACCCACCCACCCAGATGCTCCACCTCCCGTTGAAGAGCAGCGGTAGCCTTGGCGGTGAGGCGGTTACCCAAGCTGTTGGCAACAAAGGTATGTTGTGCGCGATAAGTAGCCCTGATGGCGGATGGTGCTCTCTTGACATCGACCCCGCGCAAAACTGCACGATAAACTTCCCTCGGTTAGAAAGACGCTGGCTCGTCCTCCACCTCAAACACTGGGCACCGACGCCGAAGCACTCACTCTCGAAACCCGTCCACTCGGGGCCGCCCGCCATCTTCGTCGCGTTCGCCCTCGTGCGGTCGTAATGCTGCACAAGGTGGCGGAACCAATGGCTGAGCGCCAAGACGGCAAGGGCACCAGCAGCCGCCATGTCTGGTGCCCTGGCGGGCGCGACCGACCGGAAAGGGCGGAAAGGTCTGTGAACTCGCAGTCGACTCCAGCACTCTGGAGCTCGCGGAGGGCGGGTCTGGCCAGGGGGCAGACGGCACCCCTCCTGACTGACCAACCGCTTGACTCACACACCGACGGAAAGACGGTGGTGCCTTGCCTGAGGAGCCCAAGCGTACCGTCAAGCCCACGGACGTTATATCACACGAACAGGCAACCAGTTCGGCTCGGCGCGAGATCAGTGGCGCAACAAGGGGACGTGGGCGATGCGCTCGGAGCAGAGCGAGTCGAGATAGTTGAATTGTGATTCGCGGGTCGAGAGCGCACCTCTTCTGGTCGACGCTCAGCGGGCCGCGCGAAGCTTGAATTAACAATGAGGGGGGGAAGGGGACGAGCGCAGCCTCACGGCGAGGCCGGGAGGAGGCAAAACCTCGGGAACAGGCGGTGCCGAAAAGGACGCGCTTGCAAAGGAACGCCTCGCACAGGAACCCGGTGGCGAAGTACCGGCAGAAGCAAAATGCTGCGGTTGGTGTTGCCGTCCACGGCTCATCATATACACCAGCCTCGAGTTAGCGGCGAGAGGTAACGCGCCTTGTACCCAAGCGGCGTCAAAAACCAGGGAGGGTGGGGAGCATAGCTGAGCTGAAGTACAACGTTGTGCCATCGAACAGGTAGCAGGAGCGAGAAGCCCAGGCCGTGGTCGTCCAGGGTGCCACGGGCCCAGGGCACAGGAGCCGCAGTGACTGAGGCGCGGCAGCCAGGACACGCCAGGATCATGCCGCCTGTGACGACCGACAGGGTGCCGGTGTACTGCAGGAGGTGGAACGAGTCCTGCCCTGCAGTGGCGAGCGCACGGGACCGGGTCGAAGCCGCGCTGTGCCAGGGCGCTGCCGTTGTCCGCGGAGCCCAGGGCCGGGACAGGGCCGCGCTGCGCCCAGGACCGCGGGGCCGCCGAGGCGGCAAAATGAAACAGGACCATCGCGTGCGAGCGCCGGGCACCGGGCCGAAGCCGCGCTGCGCCGGGCGCGGCCGCCATGCGGGACGGGGGGTAGCGAGCGGGGAAAAGGGAAAGCTAGCGAGTCGAGTCAACGGCGGCTCGAAATCGGTCCCGGGACCCTCAGGGGCCCAAACGCAACAGATCCCCGAGCTGCGCCCAGCCGTGGCGACGAGGGGGCCCCCCGAAGACCAGCTGCCGTCGTCTCGATGCGCCCTCACACCCTCGAGTTAGGTCGGGCTTATCCCCCTACAGGGGGATAAAGTTTAAAAAATACCCCAAAAAGTACCAAAAAAATTATCAGAAATAGTCAAGAAATGGTCCCCGGACTATTTTTAACTATTTCGGAATACTCCTCCGGTAGGAGAGCAGGGGAATAGGATGGTAAACTTTTGGCTTTCTCTCGATAGCGATGATGAAGATAATGTGACATCATGATTGTGATAACGATGATGATTACGATGATGGTTACGATGAGGATGGTAACAACGACGACGATGATGACAATGATGCTGATGACGTGAGTGGGGATGGTGATGATAGTGGAGGCCCCTCCACAACAAGAATCAATATGTGGACGTCCCTCCACACAAGGAATCAATGTGTGGAGCCTTCCCACAGATCGCCCGAAGACGCCCCAGATGGCCCCAAGACAGCCCAAGAGGCCTCCAAGACGCTCCAAGGGCCTTCCTTCCAAGAGGCCTCCGAAGAGGGCCCCAAGTTGCCAAAATCGTTGATTTTCATTGGTTTTTTCTATGTTTTTTTGCGTTCTGGCCTTTTCGCTTCCGGACGCTCCAAGAGGGCCCAAGAGGCCTTCAAGACTGCTCCAAGACGGCCCACGAGGCTCCCAAGACGGCCCCAGAGCGGCCCAAGAGCGCCCCCCAGACGGCCCAAGTGCTGCCCAAGGCGGACCAAGAGGCCCCAAGACGGGCCCAAGAGGGGCTCAAGAAGGGAACCGAGAACTAAAAAATCGAGCCCTCCGCCCCAGAAGGCGCCCAGGACCCCGAAAGAGGCCCCAAGAGACTCTCCAAGACACCCCCAAGACGCCCCAATAAGCTCCCGTGAGGCCCCAAGAGGACCAACAACGTCAGGCCCCAGGCCCCAAGAGGACCAACAAATACCGCCAAGAGCCCGCCGAAAGCCCCCCAAGAGACCGTCACGAGAGCTCAGGAGGCCCCCTGGAGGCCTCCCGAGTTCTCCAAGAGGCCTAAAAAGAGGCGCCAAGAGGCCCCAAACGGCCCCACCGAGGCTCCAAGAGGCCACGAACGCGCAAGCAAACGCCTGCGATGGCACAATACGGGCCGGCGGAATGAGCGAAGCGATTAAATATGTGGACGTCCCTCCACACAAGGAATCAATGTGTGGAGCCTTCCCACATAAGGAATCAATATGTGGAGGCCTCTTCACCAGTCTCTCCCCCTTCGTCCTCACTCCTCCTCCCTCCTCGGCATTGCATTGCATTGCACTGCAAACGCATGATATTGCATTGCGTTGCAATCGCATCGCATTCTTACTGCGTTCCAATTGGGGCTGGAGGAAGGGCCTCCGCCCGTTTCCTTTTCCCTCCCCTCGCCCTCTCCCTCCCAACCCCTCTGCGCCTCCCCCCAACCTCCCGCCTGACACACTCCTTCCCTGCCTCCTTTCTCCCTCCCTTGCTAAGCACAGGAGGGTGCCTCCCTCTGCCACAGAATGAATCCATGTGAGGAGGCCACTCCACACAGGGAATCAATATGTGGAGGCTTCTCGACATAAGGAATCTTTATGTGGAGGCCCAACTACACAAGGATTTAACTTGCGGAGGCCCATCCACAACAAAAATCAATATGTTGAGGCCCCTCCACACAAGGAATCAATGTGCGGAGCCTTCCCACATAAGGAATCAATATGTGGAGGCCTCTCCACCAGTCTCCCCCCCTCCGTCCTCACTCCTCCTCCATCCTCGGCATTGCATTGCATTGCACTGCAAACGCATGATATTGCATTGCGTTGCAATCGCATCGCATTCTTACTGCGTTCCTACTGGGGCTGAAGGAAGGGACTCCGACCGTTTCCTTCTCCCTCCCCTCGCCCCCTCCCTCCCAACCCCTCTGCGCCTCCCCCCATCCTCCCGCCTTACATCCTCATTCGCTCCTGCCAACTCCCTCCCTTGCTAGGCACAGGAGAGCCACAGAAGGAATCCATGTGAGGAGGCCACTCCACACAGGGAATCAATATGTGGAGACTTCTCGGCAGAAGGAATCAATCTGTGGAGGCCCAACCACATAAGGATTTAATTTGCGGAGGCCCCTCCACAACAGGAATCAATATGTGGAGGCCCCTCCACACAAGGAATCAATGTGTGGAGCCCTCAGGAATCAATATGTGGAGGCCTCTCCACCACTCTCCCCCCCTCCGTCCTCACTCCTCCTCCCTCCTCGGCATTGCATTGCATTGCACTGCAAACGCATGGCATTCCCGTCTGCCGCCAAGGAGGCGGCACCGTCGCGCGGGACATTGCATCAAGTCGCAACCCAATGAAGTTGCAATCTGCATTACAGTAATGGAAGGAACATAGGAAATGATAAACGATTGTAATGATAATGAGGGAAGGGATGAGGAGGGAAGGAAGGAGGGGGGGAGAAAGAAAGAAACGAAGAAGACAGGGGATAAGCATAGAAGCAATGCGGAAGGATAACGTGCCTAATACAATTACAACGAAAACCAAACGCAAAAACACACACACACACAAACAAAACGTACAAACAGCAAAGGACATCAGAAACAGACATTAACAAATCAAAGGAACCATTTGTTTCAATCCAAAATACAAACAACAACAATCAACACCAAGGTTTCGGGTTCGGAAGGAAATGGTTCCAAGGGAACGAAGGGCGGAGGAAAATCCGAAAAAACGAAGAACCTTAAAAAAAACAGAAAATCCGTGTATATATATTAAAAAATGGTTTTCCAAGAAAAAACAGTAACAACCAATCAGAACCATGGTCTTGGTTTGAATTTTCTGATTTGTTCTGTAAAAAACAAAAAGGTTTCTTTGCTTGTTTACGGATCTTTTTGTTTTTCTTGAATTTCGTTTGTTTTTCCTATTTTCGGGTTCGGAAGGAAAAAAATATAAGGGAAAGAAGGGCGGAGGAAAATCCAAAAGAAAACGAAAACCAGAAAGAAAAAACTGTTTTTTTCTGTTTTTTCTGATTTTCGGCTCGGGGTTCCGCTTCCCCACGAAAGAATGAATTCCATTCGCAATCGCACGAAGCCTAGACTCTTCTCGCTTTGCCATGCTATGCTGTGCTATTCCATGCTATGCCATGCTATTCCATGCTATTCCATGCTATGCCATGCTATGCCATTCAAGCATTTGGAACGCCTTGTAACGCCCACAACGCTTACCACCCTATTCCCCCATACCTCTCCGGTAGAAGGGCAGGCCGGACTGAACCCTCGAGAGCTCTGACAAGTAAGAGCCCCGACCGCTCCCCCGCGGGGCAGCGGCTCGCACCCCCGGCCCCCTTCTGACGGCCCGGGGGGCCCCGACACGGAAGGGGCCCTGGGACACACAAATAAACAGACACAGGGGGAGGCTATTTTTCGCCACCCCTCACGAGGATCGTGGCCTCCGAGGGGGGGGCTGCAATCGACTAGCCCCCCTCCCGCCCCAAGGGGCCCCCAAGAGCCCCCCAAAAGGCCCAAGGGGAGCCCAAGACGCCGCCAAGGAGCCCCAAGACGCTCCCAAGAAGCCCCCAAGAGGCCCCCAAGACGGCCCCAAGAGGCCCCAAATAGCGCTCCAGGGACGGCGGAATGAGCGAAGCGATTAAATAAACAGACACAAGTAACAGGATTACCCATATTTCCCATATGTTCTGGGTTTTTGTCTTCCTCCCCACTTCCCAGATGTCCCACATTTTCTCGGGAATCGACGATCAATTGTGTCTGTGTGTTTCCTTCCCTCCTGAGACATGGGCCCGCGGGCCCAGCCAAGAACTCCGTGCGGGCCTCCAGAATCACGCTGCTCCCATCGCGCTTCAGGGCCACATCCCAGAAGCAATTTCGAGCACCCAGAAGAGTGTCGCAACGGTGCCGCCTGCCAGGGCCCGACACCAAAAACCCCAAGTTTCGGTACTTTCTTGGTGCCCGAAATGCTTGTTGGTGATCGAGGCTAAAGTAGGTTGGGACGTCATAACTCCAAAAAGATATGATAGGGAATCGAACTCTATACACCGACGCTTCTTCCGGCCCTGCATTGGAATTTGCACTGGAGAGCGGATCTTGGTGTATACGGGACCCCGGAGTATACATTGCTCGTTGCTTCCCTGGGAAAACGGGAAAAAGTATACACCACACCACGCCGACGTCGTCCCCGACCCTCAAATAGTCCTGGGATTGAAAACAACCCGACCCTGGTAGTGTGTACGCTCCAGTTTTCGATATGAGTCTGTCCTCGACATTCCTCCTCTGGCCTTCCGCGAGGCACTGCCTGGCCGGCCATTCACTCCGAGTCGCTTCTCGACGGCCCCCGGCGCCAGAAAACGGCCTCCAGGGCACGACGACGTCCGTCCGCGGCGACGAGGGTGCACCAGCGGCATCTGCGAGGCGGGGATTTATCCATATCCACCGCCTGGGAACCGACGTCCTGGTGCCCCAGCGGGCGGTGGATATGGATATATCTCGGCTTCTGGGGGCCCGAATATGTCCATATCCACCGCCTGCCGAGGCTCCGAAAACTGACCCTCCAGGCGGTGGATATGGACAAATTCCCGCCTCGGAACATCGGCATCACCTGACATCCGACGTCGCGAAAACAGATACATCGTAGCGTGCAAATCACGGCCAGATCCCCAGACCCCGCCCGCCTGTGGCACTCTTCGGTCTGGACCGATCCGTGAGGGCCCCTGGGCCCGGTGGGGCGAAATCACCCGGCGCGAGAAAACCAGATAACCAAAAACAAACAAAAGTCAAAACAAAGTAAGGACAAAAACAAGTATAAAAAACAGCAAAATGCTCCCCGATAGCAGCAAAGGTGAAGAGGCAGGTCGAGGACTAGGAGGTCGCCTGGTGAAAACGTGCATTCTTAAGTATTCCTACGGACCCCTCGGAAAAACGCAGTCAGGACAGGGGTGATGAGCACGGCCATGTGCACCTTGGTGCATTTTCCACCATGGATCGTCGCCATCTGGACCAAGTATGTAGCCACTATGGAGGCGAGAGCACGATTCCTGAATTGACTGTAAGGAACTCTAAAGTCTAAAGCGAAGCGGCTACTGGACCGGGCGACCTTCGGGGATGGACAGACCCCCCTTTCTCAAAACGTGATTTCGTGAAGACGACCTGGGGCCCAAACCTGGCGGGCGCAAGCCTGGAACAGGACGGCCACGGCGCCCTCTCGAGAACCGAGAACGGACAATTCACCAATCGACGTGTCAGCCCCGAGACCTATAGGGAGCCGGGGGTAAGAAGGACGAGGGTAAGAGGAGCCGCGCAGCCCCCAGAACGGAGGGGCCGAGGTCAGACAATTCACCAATCGCCGCGCAGCCCCCAGAACGGGGTTCTGTCCAGCCCCGAGACCTATAGGGAGGCGGTCCGAGGCTCACCGACCCCCCCCCTCGCCGGACCTTCTGCGGTCCTCTTGGTGCTCGGGCGAGCCCGTCGGGGAGCCGCCGTGGACCTCCGCGGCCCTGCCAGGAGCGTGACGTCGGCCAGGCTGCGCCCAGACTTCGGCCACCCCTCGTCGGCCTTGCGCCAGATCTCGTCCAGAGGTCGTCCAGACTCCTTCCAGATGTCGATCACATCGAACGAAATCCGAACGAGATGCGAAAAAGATGCGAGGAATTTGGGGAGCCTCCGAAGCCCCCAGGAAGGACCACACAATTTTGCCATTCGTAAGCCCTCTGGCGAAACGCCATGAGGGAGTAAACTTTGGGACTTTCGCGCAGGCTTCCTGGATCGGCGCAGGACCCCCATCCCTGGCGCGCGGAGCGCGCCAGAGGCCAAGGCAGGGGGGCCAAGCGCCGATCCAAGAAGTCCGCGCGGGGCTGCGACAGTGGCTATGCCTATGCGATGTTTTCTCCTCCGGCGCAGTTCCCTAGCGAAAAAAACTACCAATGAACGAAGCAGCGACAAAACCATATCAAAAAAGCAAACCACACCAGGGACTGGAGACCTCTGCCTCCCCCAATGCACCCCCCGCCAACCGAGCCTCGCCCATGGGCCGCCGCGCCGCCGCACAGCGCTGCCGCCGCTCTTTGCCGCCGCGCGCGGCGCGCCGCGCGCGGCGCGCCGCGCGCAGCGCACCCGCGCGCAGCGCACCCGCGCGGCGCCGCCGCGCGGCGCCGCCCACTACCTGAAGCCACCACGTGTGCAATCCCCTACCTATCCGCCACCCTGCTGCGAGGCCCTCGGGATTGAATGCGGAGGGGCCCCGGCGCAGTGTATCCCAATGTCCATGGTTCCTGGCGTGCCTCCCGCGGCTCCCTGGCGTTACCCGCGCACGCACACGCTTGCTTGGCGTCACGGCCATGCGCGCAGCGGCACGGCGCAGAAAGGCGGACGAAGAGACGCGCGCGGCTGGCCCGGGTCACGCGGCGCGAGGACACCCGATCCGACCAGAAAGGATCGACAGCATCACATCTCCCGCGGGAAAGCACACGCGAGGAAAAAAGAATGGGGAGATGACGGGGAGAGCGGGGCAACACAGCAGTGCACAATGCGGGCGTGAAGGGCGAGGCGCACTCACGGCACGCGAGGGCATACGCAGCGAGCCGAGAACCCGAGAACAGGGAGCCAGCAGGCATGCACACACGCACGCACGCACGCACGCACGCACGCACGCACGCACGCACGCACGCACGCACGCACACACACACACACACCACACGCACACACACGCAAGCACGCACGCACGCACGCAGGCACGCACGCACGCACGCACGCACGCACGCACGCACGCAGACGCCACGCACGCGCACACACCACACACCACACAACACACACACACACACACACCACACACACGCGCGCGCGCGCGGCGCGCGCGCGCACGCACGCACGCACGCACGCAACGCGCATGCCCACGCACGCGCACGCACGCACGCACGCAAGCGCACACACACAACACACACACACCACACACACACACACACACACGACACGCACACGCACACGCGCGCGCGCGCACGCACGCACGCACGCACGCACGCACGCACCCGCATGCACGCACGCACGCGCGCGCACGCACGCACGCACGCACGCACGCACGCAAGCGCACACACACACACACACACACACTATCTATCTATCTATTTATCTATCTATCTATCTATCTATATAGATATCAAAAATACATGTAAATATATACACCTGTATATATATATACATACATATATATATATATATACATCGTCGACGGCGAGACTGCATGGCTGCACACAGGGGCACCGAAAAGCGAATCTGCCAGCGCGCAGGAGACGGAAAGGACGGACACGGCGGCCGCGGAGGAGGGGAGGAGGCGGGGCCACTCAGAGGCAGAAGCCTTCCGACCTGAACGCGCTGGCGCGGCCATCCCCGTCAGCGGGCGCCAGGGCACCCACGGGCGATGACGGGGCCAAGTACGTGGACGCAAATACCGCAGTAATACCGCCGGTGAAGTAAAGCTGGGCACTTGCACGTAAGAACAAGCGCCGCGAGGCCGCCCAGGTGGGTGGCCGGGTTGACAGGGCACGGCAAGTCCAAAAGAGCAATCTAGGTTTCAGACTGCCACGAGCAAAATGCTAGGCCCGCGAAGTGGGCGCGGGCGGCAAAACCAGGCCCAGGAGCACTGCCAGAGGGGGGGAGCTGCCAGCTGCGGCAGCAGCGCGAGCGCCATGGCGGCGGGCGGGGGGGAGGGGACAAGGCGAAGGGGGCAGGGAGGGGGAACGCAGGGAGGAGGGGGGCCCCGCCTGTAGGGAGGTCCCGAAGGCGGGGCGACAGCCCAGGCGCCTGGCGCCAGCGGGAGCTGGAGGCGGGCGACCCGCGCACTGTACTGCCGTGGTCACCTGCGATCCGGCCCGCAAGCTCACGTGAGCACAGCGGGGCGGCGGGCGCCCATACTGCGGTTGACGGGAAGCGGCTGCCGAACGGGCACACTGCCTGAAACAGAACTGCGGCAAAAGCCAAGGGGCCGCGCACTGCCAGGATGGACAGCGCGCGGCGGGTCTGGGGGCACCTGACCGGCGCGAGCTCACGCTGCAAGAATGGCGGCCAAAGCCGCAGAGAGCCACGCGCTGCCGGGGTGGACAATACGCGGCCGACCGAGGGGCACCGAACCGGCGCGTAAAGTCCAGCGCGCAACGTCTCAGCTGAAGGGGTATGCGCCACGCGCCGCCAGGGTGGACGGCACGCGGTGTCTACGGGTACCAGGCAGGCGCGGCGGGCGGTGAGGCGGGCTGCAACTGACACGACTGGGCGCCCCGCACTGACACGCACACACACGCACACACAAACAAACACACTCACAAAGGCACACACTCACACGCGCACACACACACACAAACACGAGCACGCACGCACGCACATACACACACACACACTTGTACACACACGTGCATACACAGACATACATACAGAAATACATACAGGCATACATACGTACATACCTGCTGACCTACTTGCATGCACACACGCACGCAAGCCAGACATACATACATACCGACAGGCAGACAGACACACATTCAAACATGCACGCAGACAGACGGACATACATACATGCATGCGTGCGCGCGTGCATGACTGCATGCATACAGACATATTAATGTACATACAGACAGACAGACAGACAGACAGACAGACAGACAGACAGACAGACATATATACAGACATTCAAGCATGCATACATGCACGCATACGTACATATAAACATACACACATATCTATATATATATATATATATATATATACACGCACGCGTGCATGGAAGTATACATACATACATACATACATACATACATACATACATACATACATACACACATTCATACATGCATACATATATACCGGCATACAATACGCACATGCATACCTTAATTCATTGATTTATGCATTGATCCATTTATGCACGCACACCATTGGCGCCGATGTCTGCGTTCGCAAGGCAAGGCGCAAAAAAAATAGCCTGGCGAAGAACCCAACCATATGCAGTTGTCAGTACCGCAGCTGTGGGTTTCATCTTCAATGGAACTCCCCATAGGACTACGGAACGTGTGAGGGGTGTGCCGAGATGGGTGCCACTGGGGCATTCGGCGAAGCTCCCTATGGGGACATGAAACACGCGCGGGGCGTGCCGACATGGGTGGCGGAAACGCATGTGCGGGCCGCCACTGGGGCCTCCAGTGGAGCTCCCTATGGGTCCCCGAAACATGATGCTGCTGCGGGGGGGGGGGCCGGGATGGGTGGCGGAGACGCATGTAAGCGCCGCTACTGGGGCCTTCGGTGGAGCTCCCTATGGGGCCACGAAGCGCGTGAGGGGTGTACTGGGATGTGTGGCGGGGACGCATGTGAGCGCCGCCACTGGGGCCTTCGGTGCAGCTCTCTATGGGGCCACGAAACGTGTGAGGGGTGTGCCGAATTGGGTGCGGGTGGTGACGCATGCGGGCGGCAGCACTGGGGCCTTCGGTGGAGCTCCCCATGGGGCCACGAAACCTGTTGTTGTGAGGGGCGTGCCGGGATGGGTGGCGGGACGCATGTGAGCGCGGCCGCTGGGGCCTTCGGTGGAGCTCCCTATGGGGCCACGAAACGTGTGAGGGTGTGCCGAATTGGGTGGGTGTGGGTGACGCATGTGAGCGCCGCCACTGGGGCCTCCGGTGGATGATGGGGCCACGAAACCTGTCAGGGATGTGCCGAAATCGGTGTGCGGGACGCATGCGCATGTGAGCGCCGCCACTGGGGCCTTCGGTGGAGCTCCCTATGGGGCCACGAAACGTGTGAGGGGTGTGCCGAAATGGGTGTGGGTGACGCATGCGGGCGCGGGCACTGGGGCCTTCGGTGGAGCTCCCTATGGGGCCACGAAACGTACGAGGGGTGTGCCGAAATGGGTGTGCGGGACGCATGCGGGCACACCCACGAGGGCCTTCGGTGGAGCTCCCTATGCGGCCACGAAGCGTGTGAGGGAGTTGACGAAATGGGTGTGGCTGACGCATGCGGGCGCGGGAACTGGGGCCTTCGGTGGAGCTCCCCATGGGGCCACGAAACGTGTGAGGGGTGTGCCGAAATGGGTGTGGGTGACGCATGCGGGCGCTGGCACTGGGGCCGAGGGGGTGCCGAAATGGGTTTAGCGGAACGCATGAGCGGCACACCACTGGGACTATCGGCGGAGCTCCTATGGGGCCACGGGAACTCGTGAAGGTGTGCCGAAATGGGTTGGCTGACGCATAGGGCGGGGGGCAACAGGGGCCTTCGGCGGAGCTCCCTATGGGGCCACGGAACGCGTGAGGGGCGTGCCGAAATGGGTGTGGCTGACGCATGCGGGCGCGGGCACAGGGGCCTTCGGCGGAGCTCCCTATGGGGCCACGAAACGTGTGAGGGGTGTGCCGAAATGGGTGTGGGTGACGCATGCGGGCGCGGGCACTGGGGCCTTCGGTGGAGCTCCCTATGGAGCCACGAAACGGGTGAGGGGTGGGCCGAAATGGGTGTGGGTGACGCATGCGGGCGCGGGCACTGGGGCCTTCGGTGGAGCTCCCTATGGAGCCACAAAACGTGTGAGGGGTGTGCCGAAATGGGTGTGGGTGACGCATGCGGGCGCGGGCACTGGGGCCTTCGGTGGAGCTCCCTATGGAGCCACGAAACGTGTGAGAGGTGTGCCGAAATGGGTGTGGCTGACGCATGTGGGCGCGGGCACTGGGGCCTTCGGTGGAGCTCCCTATGGAGCCACGAAACGTGTGAGGGGTGTGCCGAAATGGATGTGGCTGACGCATGCGGTTGCGGGCACTGGGGCCTTCGGTGGAGCTCCCAATGCAGCCACGAAACGTGTGAGAGGTGTGCCGAAATGGGTGTGGCTGACGCATGCGGGGCATCGGGGGCGCGGCACTGGGGGCCTTCGGTGGAGCTCCCTATGGAGCCACGAAAACGTGTGAGGGGTGTAACCGAAATTCAGAAATGGACGCTTGCGGGCGCGTGCACTGGGGCCCTTCGGTGGAGCTCCCCATGGGGCCACGAATCGTGTGGAGGGGTGTGCGCCGACTGGGTGGGGGGTGAACGCCATGCGGTGCGCGTGCACTGGGGCCATCGGCGGAGCCCTATGGAGCCCACGAAGCTGTAAGGGTGTGCCGACATGGGTATGTGGGGGTCGCATGCGGGCGGCGGCACAGGGCCTTTCGGTGGACATCCCTATGGAGCCACGAAGCGTTTTGAGGGTGAGCCGAAATGGGTGTGGGTGACGCCTGCGGCGCGGGCTGGGGCATTCGGGAGCTCCCTATGGAGCCACGACACGTGGAGGTGGTGCCGAAATAGGTGTTGGCTGACGTCATGCGTGCGCGGGCACTGGGGCTTTCGTGGAGCTCCTATGGAGCCCACGAAACGTGGTGGAGGGTGTTCGAAATGGTGTGGCTGACGCAATGCGGGCCGCGGGCACTGGGGTCCCCCCACCCCCTCCTCCCCCCCCCCCCCCCCCCCCCCCTTTTCGTGGAGCTCCTCATGGGGCCACGAAGCGTGTGAGGGGTGTGCCGAATTGGGTGTGCGTGACGCATGCGGGCGCGGGCACTGGGGCCTTCGGCGGAGCTCCTATGGGGCTACGAAACGCTGTACTGGGTGGGTGAAACGCAGGGAAGAGGGGGAGGAGGGAGGGGGAGGGGGAGGAGGCAGCGGGAGGAAGGAGAACGCGGGGACCGTCTCTTCAAAACGAGGACCCAACACCACAGGATGGTTGGGAAAAACCTGGCAGATGCCCCCGGCAGGCAACCCTGGCCAGCGCGCCAAAGCGGCCAAATCCTCGCGGACAGCGCCCGGCCACAAAGCCATTGCGGCCTGGCCCCGGCAGGCAGATCCCAGCAAGACCGGAGCGAGCGCGCTCGATAACGAGCAGAGACTTGCGGGCGCACCCGAGCGAGCAGTCCACGGCGGGCATGCCATAGCGCGCAGACCTTTGGAGAGCATTGATTGAATGGCAGACCACGACCCAAGCGGGCAAGGCCCTCGCGGGCAAGTCTTCGCGGTCAAGCCCGAGATTGCAGACCCGAGCAGGCATGCCCGAGCGAGCAGGCGCTACAAGGCAAACCATATCGGGCAAGCTTCACTGGGCAAGCGGGGCGTCTGCGGGGGGCCGCCTATGGGAGACCGCCATGCGGGCCGCTCATGGGGGGCGGCCAACTAGGGGGGCCACTTGTGAGGAGTCAGTAACGGTGGCAGCCAATGCGACGACCCCATATCTGGGGGCCAACAATGTCCCCCCATCCCGCACCCCCCGCAAATAGGAGGCTGCCCATGGGGTTCTGGATCGAAAACGAAACTCAACGCGACACGGGCCCGTGTCCCGAGCCCCGGGGCCCGGGATCTGGGACCCAGGTCTCCAGTCCCGGGTCCTGGGACCAAGGCCCTGGGTCCCAGGTCCCGGTTTGCGAGGATGTTTCGAAAGGTTTGCCTGTGTTGCTGGCCGCTCGTTTACGTTCACACAAGATTCTTCTCGGGTGAGGCGCTGGCTTTCGCACCCAGGGGGGCCCAGATTGTGAGGATGTCCCAGACTCAGTTATACTCACACTCGCTCGTGCTCTGACTCACTCACACTCAGACACGTACTCGTCAAACCCATAGTCGGACTCATTTACACCTAGACTTGCGCACACTCAGACTCACTCGCACTTGCACCCACCCACCCTCAGACTCTGTCGGAATCAGAGTCACTCTTGCTCAGGCCCACCCATACACAGTTTTGTATTCATCGTACTCATATTCAAACGCATTCACACTCAGACTTACTCACACCCAGAATCACTCACACTCAGACCCACCCTCAGTTTCACTCGCAGCCAGACCCACATTCGCGGACCCAGATTCGTACTCATTATGCTCATACTCATACCCATTCACACCCAGACTTACCCACACTCAGACTCACTCTCGCTCAGACTCACTCTCATTCAGATTTATGCATACACCAGCCCACTCGTACCCAAACTTCTGCATGCCTGGACTCACCGAAACTCAAACTCATCCATACCTGTTTCTATTCACATTCAGACCCGCGCACACTCAGATCACCCATGTTCAGAATCACTCATTATTCTCTCCTTTGGTGGTCCAGTGCCCGCTCGCTCTTCCACCCGTGTTTCTCCCATCTCTCCTGGAATATGCCCACTGCAATCACTGAGGTCGTCGCTGTCGCCGTCGTCGTTGTCGCGCCCGTCGTCCACGCCGACTCGCTCTCATACCCAAAAGCTCGCAGACAGAGTTCTTCAGCGAGACGCGACAAGAGTATCATATACACAGATGGGGAAGTCCATGCATTGAATAATTACCCCGACCGTGCCAACCCCCTCACACCCCTCCCCCCACTTGTCATACTATTGTATGGCATGCGAAGCTACACTCGTGTATGTTATGTTATGGTGTGCAATGACATGATTTGAAATGACATGGTATGATCGGTTACGGAATGATGTTATGATATGATATGGTGCGTTATGATATGCGTTGGTTCGCTATGACATGCGATGGTATGATATGTGTTGCCGTGCTGTGTCATGCGATGGTGTGTAATGGCGAAGATGTTGCTGATGATGATGATGATGATGCTGATGCTGCTGATGATGATGATGATGACGATGACGATGATGATGATGATGACGATGATGATGATGATGATGATGATGATGATGATGATGATGATAATGACGGTGGAGCAAATTCTGAGGATGTCTCGAGCGAAGCGAGGGTTTCATCACCAACAAGGGGGAGCCGCCAGGGGGAATTGCACTCTTCCGTTGGCGCCAATATGGCGGGGGTGTTTCGATCGGGGTGCCTGTTTCGGCTCCCAGCATAATCCGTTTTCGGAGCATATTCTGAGGATGGTCTCAGGCGAAGCGCTGGTTTTAGCACCCCTGGTTGCACATCATGGGAGAATGTCTCGACAGGTTTACTTGTGTTGCTGGCCACACTCGTCTGCGTTCAGAGCAGGTTATGAGGATGTCTCGGGCGAGACGCTGGCTTTCGCATCCCAGGGGGACCCGATTGTGAGGATGCCCCAGACTCAGCACAACTCACCCATACTCATACTCGTACTCATCATTCATACGCCCGGGCCCAGTCACACCCAGACTTGCGCACACTCATACTCACTCTCGCTTAGGCCCACCCACCGGTAGACTCACTCGTAATAAAACTCGCAAGCACTCTGACCCAATCATACTCAGTTTCGTACTCATCGTTCCCACACTCAGACGCACCCACACAGACTTACTCACGCTCAGAATCACTCACACTCAGACCCACCTGCCCTCATATTCATTCGTAGCCAGACTCACTCGTACCCCGACGTTTTCGCAGACTCAGTCCCGTACTCGTTATACTCATACTCATACTCGGAATCAGTCTCACCCCGAGTTACCGACACTCAGACTCAATCTCACTCAGACTGATCCTCCTCAGATGTACGCATGCTCGGCCTCCGCTTGTACTCAGACTCTCACATACCTGTACTCACTCTGGCACTCACACTCACTCAAACATACCTAGGTCCACTCACAATCAGACTCACTCACACTCAGAACACTTATGCTCAGATTCGCTGTCTTCTCCGCTTTGGTGGTCCAGTGCCCCCTCGCTCTTCCACTCGTGCTCCCTCTCTTCTGGAGAAGGCCCAGTGAAAACACTGAAGTCGTCGCTGTCGCCGTCGTCGTTGTCGCGCCCGTAGTCCGAACCGACTCGCTCTCACACCCAGATGCTCACAGAAAGAGTTTTCAGCGAGAAGCGACAGGAGTATGAGATGCGCATGTGGGGAGCTCCACGACGTGGATAATTTCAACGACGTGGCTTTCTGAATTGAGCGGCGCTGAGTGGCAAGGCAATAGACGGGGCGGGACGAAGGGTGCACATTTCAGGCGCGAAAAGGCCCGCTTGGGCAACTAAAACCGACTGGGGGCCCTCATGGCCCTTTTTTCTGCAGCCTTCGCTGCCCCCGCCCCCCTCTCCTCCATGTTTCGCCCCTACAACACGTGATTCCCAACGAGTTCATCCTGTCTCGACTGTCCCGGGGCTCGAAAAGGGCCCCCGAGGCCGAGAACATGTAAAAAATGGCCGTCGTGCTCGATTGCGCGACGCGAAGATGTCACGACATGGTCCCTGGCCGAGGCGGGAGAGCAGGCCTCCCGTTAAATCGCCTCACGGCGCGAGGATGGCATGGCACGGCTCCTGGCAAAGGCAAGAGGCAGAAGCAAGAAAAGACGACGTTACCACCACCAGCGCGGGAGGGTCCTCCCGGTGGAGTGCCCCCCCTCTCGGTCGAGACGTCCCCTACATCCCCAGATCAGGGATGCATCGTGGACCCTCTCCCTGGAGGTGACCCCCCTTGTGATGATAGTGTCGCCTAGTTTTCCTCCGACAAGGTCGGAGGCCATGCCTGAGGGGCAACGGTATGGGGGGACTTAGGGGGGGAACGTCGGCCAAGAATCGGCGACACATCGAAGATAGATCGGCGATAGGCCCTCGAGCGCGAAACCGCACATTCCTGGGCGGGTGGGCCCTATCAGACCCCAATCGGCGATCAATGGGCGATTAGGGATCGATGCGTCCCTCCTGTGCCTATCTCCCCCTGTCGCTGCCCCCAAACTGGAAAAGGAGGAGGCGGAGGAGGAGGAGGAGCAGGAGAAGGAGGACCTCCCCACCCTCCCTTCTCCCCCGTCATAATTATGGGCGCGGTGCCGGGATCCCACCAATCGTGGAAAATGAACCTTTCCCCGCGGCACACGCCGCGCAACAGCGACAACGACGAGGATCCGAGGAGGAGGAGGAGGAGGAGGAGGCGGAGCAGGGGCAGAGTTCATCCCCCACCGAGTGAAACGTGGGGCTTGCGATTGCCAGAAGACCCTCCTCGGTCAGGAGGGCACTTCCCCCCCGCCGCACCCGCGCGCCCGGCGCGCGGCCTGGCCCTGGCGGGCGATGCGGGGAGCGGCGGCGGCGGCACCTCCGTCGCGCCGGCCAGGGCACGACGACGCCGCCGCTGGGCCGCCGAGTGTGTCTCTGGCCGTCGGGGCTCGGCCGGTCGGTCGCCGGCCGAGGTCGTCGACGGCGGCGGCATCGTCGATGCCGGCGTCGGCCGTCATCGGTCGGTGGGTCGTCGCCGGCGTCGCCGATGCCGACGTCCTCGGCGACGCTGCCGCCGTCGCCGTCGGCGTCGTCGCCGTCGTCGTTCGAGAGCTTCGGTAGGCGTCCCTGGAGGCCCTCGTCGCCGCCGGCCGTGCACGGTCCAGAGAGCGGGCCGGGAGGGGATCCCTGGGGGAGCCGAAGGGTCTGTCGATCGGCCGATCCTCGACGGCTGCGGCGCCGATGTCGCCGTCGGCCGCCCGGTGTCGTCGGTCAGTTGCCTGTCGGCGCAGTCGTTTCGGGAGGCGTTGGGGGCGTCACTCGAGGTCCTCGTCGTCTCGGGCGTTGCTGAAAGAGGGGGGCACAAAACGGGGGGGGCGAAGACAGGTGCACGTTTCATGCCCCATCGGGGCCCCAGGGGGGCCCTTTGGGGCCCCTTTCCTCGAACCCCCCCTCCATTACAGCCCCCACATTACGAAGCGCCTGATCGCCGTCGGCCAGGTAGTGAGTGCCCCACGGCCCGTCGTGGCACCCTCTTGAGGCCCTCTTGGGGCTCCCTTGGGCCGTGTTGGGGCCCTCGTAAGCGGTCTTTGAGCCTCCGTGGGCGCAGAAGCTGTCAAGACTGGAAGAAAGAGTGTGCTGAAAATGCTGGTCTGGGCCAGGATGGATCCCGGGAGGAGCGCAAGGGGCCTGTCCTGAGAGGACTTCGGCCAGGGGCCCGCGCTGGTCGTCGGCAGGCGGCGCGGCGGCAGCCGCGGCGGCAGTCATTTGGCTGTCCCGTTTCCCCGTTCCCCTTCCCCTGGGGTCCAGAATCCTCGAGTTGGAGGGGGGATAGGGTGAGTGCGAGCTCGCCAACGCGGCTCGAGGACCCTCGGAGCCTCCATCTCCACCCTCCGTGCCTGCCAGGTTGCCTTCGATGGCTCCAGGAGGGCTCGAACATGCCGGAGGCCGCAAGAACAGCCAAGGTAGATGGCCTCAAGACGGCCCAATACGCCCCCAAGACGCCCCACGAGGGCCCCAAGAGGACCCCCAAGACGGCCTCAGACGCAAGAATCAGTGATTCCCACTATGTTGATTTTATGAGTACTCGGCTCAGACGGCC
>CAUYUJ010017296.1:0-5000 GCA_963575745.1 Prorocentrum cordatum
CCTCCTCCTCCTCCTCCTCCTCCTCCTCCTCCTCCTCCTCCTCCTCCTCTCCGTGCCACAGGACACACACATCCCACGCGTGCAGCTTACTGCGGACTGCCAGCAGCCAGTTGCCCTACGACCCGGAGCCATCAGCGGGGCGCACGCTGGCCTCCGCGCGAGGCAGCGGGGCAGAACCGGGCGCTCCGCGGGAAGCCGCGCGGCGCGAGAGCCGGCGGCGCTCTCCAGGGGATGGCCCTGGCGCCCTGGAGTGCGCGCCTCGCCCTCGGCGGCGGGCCCCGGCGGAGGCAACGCGGCGGAGGGTGCGCCAGTTGGCGGTGGAGGCTCAAAGGGAGACGCTGATGGGCTTTTGGTTTCCACCACCACCATAAGTTGGAGGGGGGAAGGAGGAGGAGGAGGAGGAGGAGGAGGAAGAAGAAGTCCCCTCCCTCGAACTGCTGGCGGTGGTGGTGGAAGACAGGCCCATCAGACGCCGCCACTTCTGCGCGCTGGTTTCGTGCCGTGTCGGCGTGGCCGCAGCGCGAGCTCGGGCGCTCGGGTTTGGGATGTCCCCTCGGCGGTCTAGGAGCATCGCGAGCGGATCACAGCGCGGCGGGGGCAGCGGAGATCGCTCGATCCTGGCAGAAAGCGAAACGTGGGAAGGCCCGCGCGGATCTCTTGGATGAACTCCCTTGGCGCTGCCTTTGGCGCGCTCTGCGAAGCATGTCGATGTTATTGTAATTGAGCGGGTCACGGCGTGACAGAGACCAGATGACGACGAGGATGATGATGGCGGCGGTGATGATGGTGATGGTGATGGATGGCAGTGGTGGTTGGAGTGGTAGTGTTGATGACGACGACAATGACGGTGACGATGACCATCATGGTGATGATATTGATGGTGATGGTGTTGATGATGTTGGTGATAATGCTGGTGGTGGTATTGGTGATGGCAATGATGGCGATAAATGATGGCGGTGGACATGATGGTACCGATGAAGATCCTGATGATGATGATGATGATGATGATGATGATGATGATGGTGGTGATGTTCATGGTGATGCTGATGGTGGTGGTGATGATGATAATGCTGATGATGATGATGGTGATTGCGATGGCGGTGGCGATGACGATGCTGAAGACGATGATGCTGATGACGATAGTGGTGGCATTGGTTCTGGTGGTGCTGGTGGTCGTTCTGATGATTATGATGGTGATGTTGTTGATGCTAATGCTGATGTTGATGATGACGATGATTGTGATGGTGGTGCTGGTGGTGGTGACGGTGATGAGACTGATGTCGTTGATGTTGTAGATGATGATGATGATGTTGAATCGGATGATGATGATGACGATGATGATGATTATGATTCTGATTATGATGATGATGATGATGATGATGATGATGATGATGATGATGATGGTGATGGTGATGGTGATGGTGATGGTGATGGTGATGGTGATGGTGATGGTGGTGGTGATGTTGATGCTGATGCTGATGCTGATGGTGGTGATGATGATGGTGATGGTGATGGTGATGATCATGATGCTGACAGCGATACTGATGATGATGACGATGATGAGGATGCTGACGATGTTGATGATGGTGGTGATGGTTTTATGACGATGACGATGATGATGACGACGACGGCGACGACGACGATGATGATGCTGATGATGATGACGATGATGAAGCTTGCCGCGCTCCAGCCGCGCCACAGCGCGGTGGCGGGCTTCCAGTGCGCCGATTGCCGTGACCACTTCTTGGCCATGCCCCTGGCGCAGGAGGACATCACCTCGCGCAGGGCCTCGCAGCTGTGGTGGTGGCGCACGCACAACGCGGTGAACGAGAGGGTGCGCCTCCTGGAGGATTGGGTGGCCAGGGTAACGTTACAGTCGGCCCGGATTGAAGCACCCTGCGTGCCTCCAGGGCGCCCTGGGTTTCTTGGGCTTCGATGGTTTTGCCACGGAGGGCGTGAAGTTCCCCACACCAGGCACCAATCGACGTCCTGGGGTCTCATGGTTGGGTTTCTTGTGGAAGGTTTCTTGTGGGCGAGCCCCTACTGTAGGGGCACGACAGACCATCCAGCCCAGGAACGTTTGCGAGCGTGTCGCCGATCTATCGGCGATGTATCGCCGATTCCAGGTCGATGTTCCACCTCCTGAGCGGGTCCCGCCCTGACGTTCCCACTCAGGAGGGAGGGATCGGGCAGGCCCAGGATTAGGATAGATTGCTCCAGAGCGTTCCCGAACATGTTCAGAGCGCTCCAGAACGCTGCAGGACGGCCGCGGCACCCGACACGTCTTGCATACCCGTCCGTTATCAGAAATGTTTGATTTCCCCTCGTACGACTTGATACAAATCTTGCCTTCGTCTGCAGGGGAGGGGGGGCGAGGGAGCGAACGAAGAGGAGAAGAAGAAGGAGACAGAGTGCGCTGTTCTTTGAAGTTCACCATGAAGGGACGGGTCCTGAGGGAAACGGGTCCTGGACCTCAGGCGGGGCCTTCCCCCGGGTCCGGCATGCTCCCTGACCTTCCAGGAGGGCTAAAAAATAGCACGCGACTTAAAAACCTGTCCCAGAGCTATTCTACGTCTTGGTTTTAGGCTGTTTCGTTTAGTTTTTTAGGTTTTTAGGCCTCCCGTGCTAAAAGATAGCTCTCTGGAAGGTCAGGGCTGAGCCGTTTTCTGACGGCCCCGGGGCCCGTGGGAACCCTTCCTTGGCGCGAGGGGCGCGCCAGCGGTGGCGCCGGAGGCCCCGCCAGGTGGCCTGAGCGCCAGACCCAAGAATTCCACGCGGAGGTCCTACGGTTTGAGTGTGTGTGTGTGCCGCTGATCCTCCCGTGATGCCTTTACGACGAGAGGAGGTGCGGGTACAGTCTGGCATCTGATGAGGAAACCTCCTCCCGACAAGCTGGGCCAGCATTTCTCAACCAACTTGCCGGGAAGCTGGCCCAGTTTCTTGAGCACGTTCTCCCCTCCCGCGCCAACAACAGAAGTTGGCCCAGGTCTGCTCCTTTAGGAACCTTCGAGGAGCTGGCCCAGCCCTTGCTCTAGCGGGGCATGATGGGGGGGGGAGAGTCTCACACGCCTAGAGACCCACACGAGGGATGGGCGGAGTATGTGGGTGCCGCTGTTCTTCCCCGCAAACCTTCACAACGACGGGAGGTGCGCGTAAGCCTCCACGCGCGCTTGACCTCCGAGTCACGGTGCGCCCAGCCGAGTCTTTCCGGCCTCTTGCGGGAGGAGGCGTGTGCACCAGGCGTGGAGCTGCCGCGAACGGCGTACACTGGAGCCCAGACGACGGCCCCTCTCTCCTCGCGCGGCCTCTCTCGGCCCTGCCGGGCCCCCCCTTCCTCCCCCCCATTGCCCCCTGTGAGGAGCAGAGCGCGGACGGCGACCCGGCCTACCCCAAGGCGCAGTGGCCCTCCGCCGAGCTGTGCCCGGACTGCCGGCTGCCCGCGGGGGAGGCGGGCCCGCCGCCGCCGTCGCTTTCTCTCCACGAGGGGAACATGCATGAAAAAACGCACAGAGGCACAAATCAAGCAGTGGCGAAGCGTCCTGGCTCGCCCATAGCCCCACCAGACAATTTTCTAAGAACCTTTTGTGGTTCCCACGAAACGTTCCTAGAACAGTTCTGGCGGAGTCTGTCTTGTTTTAACACACTGGGCTTACGTTCTGAGATCACTGTTTGTTTTCTTCGAACATGTTTGGGTTCTAAGAACATGTCGTGGTAGGACTATAGGAATGCCGGGACAGTCGGTCCCTGCTCAATCTCAGGATGGGCGAAAACACAAGAACACACAGAGACACAAATAATCGTCGATTCCCCGGAAGATATGGAAGTGGGGGGGAAGACGAGAGTCAAGAAAATGCAGGGAAGCATGGGGATCCTGGGACTTGTGTCTATTTCTTTGTGTGTCCCTGGGCCCCTTCATCATCGCTCGCCTCTGTCGCCCACCTTCGGAGAGGGCCATAGGTCGGCAGCGAACGAGGGGGGGGAGGCGAGAAGGAGAAGGCCTTCGCAGAAGGCGGCGGGACTTCTCGGAAGCCCGCGCGCCTTTCCGGAGAAGTTTTCTGTGTCTTGAGCTTAGAACGCTTTTCAGAAGGCCAGCGGATGTTCGAACCTTCTGAGAAGGCGAGAAGGCCCGCCCGGCGCTCAGAGCATGCCGGAACGCTCTCACAGGGCCGCGGCGCCCGAGACATCCTCCAGAGCCGCTGGATCTCAGAGCTTTTCGACGTGCCCTCGCACGATGCTGTCCTCGTCCTGGCTTCGTCTTACAGTGAGCGGCTTGAATAAGGAACACTTACTTTTGAAAAGGGGCTCGGTCGTTCCTTAGGTTTGCATGCGTTATTTATAGTTCCGTATGCGTTATTTGTTATTTATCGTTCTTTATGCGTTATTCCTTGGGGTAGAAAAATGAGCTTCGTTCCTTATTTATCGTTCCTTAGGTCAGGCCGATGACTGTACACCTCTCGCTGTAAAGGGGTCACGGCGAGCGGCTGTCTGCCACGATCGGCCACCGCGGGCCCTCGACGTGCCCCAGGGACCGTGGAAGAGCAGTGCAGGAAGAAGAGCCCTTCCCGGGGAACGGGTCGAGACCGTTCGGGGTCGACGTTGTGAGCAAATCATGGCGTCGTGGGTCCGGGTCTCTGTTTTTCTCCTCCTCCTCCTCCTCCTCCTCCCCCTCCCCCTCTTTTTCCTCCTCCTCTTATTCCTCCTCCTCCTCCTCATCCCTCTGGTCGCCATCCTTGCCGCCCCCATTTCCGCCCTCCTCCCTCTGCGGCCGACGCCGACGCCGGCGACAACCACGACGCCGCCGACGACGGCAGCAGCAACGCCGACGCCGCCGCCGACGCCGACGGCGGCAACGCAGACGACGACGCCGACGACGCCGACGACGACGACAACGGTGCTTGCGCCGACGGCGCCGCCGCTGGCCGCGATGGTGTGGCGATGGCGGCGGTGAGGCGGGCACGCCCGGCCTCCGCGAGGCGGGGGCCGCGGGGGGCGCGCGGGCG
>CAUYUJ010017296.1:10000-137500 GCA_963575745.1 Prorocentrum cordatum
GTGGCCCTCCTCCTCGGGTCGGGCGAAGGGGTGATGGGGCGCAGGAGATCTGGTGCTGCTTGCAGCTGGCCACGGCCCCGCCGCCGTGGCGCGTGCACCGATGCACCCGGGCGCCAGGAGGCGCCCGGAAAGCCAGCTGCGGAAGTTTCGACGGCCGGGCGGGTGGTGGTGGGGGGTGACCTAAGCTAGGGTCAAGTCGGGCGTGTCCCTCTACAGGGGGAATATTCAAAAATAGTCAAAAAATAGTCTGGGAACGATTTTTTATTGTTTTTGAATAGTTTAGGGGGTGTTTTTTGGATTTTTTTATTTTTGGCCCAAAATCCCCCTGTAGGGGGACACGCCCGACTTAAAACGAGGGGTGGAGAAAAGGGCCCCAAAGGGGCCCTTCTGGGCCCCTCGAGGAACAACAAACCAGCAACGAAGATTTTCGGAGCGCGCTGCGCCCTGGCGCGCGGAGTGCGCCAAGGGCGCCAGGAGCAGATCCAAGAAATCCGCGCGGAGCTTCGGCAGCTTCTGTTTACGCCTCTTCTCTTCTCTTCGTCGAGGGCTGGTTCGCTAGCCCTTCGTTGTGCGAATCCCCCCTCTCGTCCGCCCCGACCTCCTTCGGGAGAGAATGATAGACACAGAAGCACACAATCGTCGAACCCCAGGAGAATATGGGAAAAATGGTAAGGGGGGACGACGAGCATCCAGAAAATAGGGAAACATCAGGGAAATCTTGGGACCCGTGTCTATTTAACCGCATGCCGATGATAATAAAGGGACCCCCCCCCTTCAGTGTTTAGAGTTGATTATCGTCGCCCTATACAAAATTCAAATTGGGCGGCGAGCGCTGAGGCCGAACTTCATTATCACCTCGAAACGCTATGTTGAGATAGCAACATCAAGCGATGTTGATATAGCAACATCAAGCGAAGCGATCACACTTTTTCAGGATGTGTCAAGCGAAACCACTAATTTTGGGAGGCAGACTCAAACGAAACGAGCAATGTTCTTATTATTCTTCTACTTTCCTCTTCTTCTTTTATATTTCTATCTGTCCTCACGCTCGCCTGAACTTTTTTTATTTCCGGGGTATGATTATCCATGGAAAATGAAGCACATGAGCTACCCTACACGAGCACTTAAAACAATCAATTGTCATAAAGCGCTTGTAAATTAAAATTGATAGATTTGGAACTTTGGATTTTTCCTTTCTTCGTCCTCTTCTTATTCTCCTCTTCTTCTTTCTTGTTATTATTATACTGTATTCTTCTTCTTTTATATTTCTCTCTGTCCCCACGCTCGCCTGAACTTGTTTATCTCTGGGGTTGATTATCCATGGAAATTGAGGCACATGAGCTACCCTACACGAGCACTTACAAAAAACAATTTTCATGAGAGATAAGCCATTGTTGAGGATATTTCTATGAAAACTAAACGCCAAGGATGTCTCAAAACGTGCTCGGCTTGGTCTCCTCTTGATCATCTCTTACTTCGAGATTATGCTGAGGTCTGCTGGGCTACTTTTATTATCTCTCCCTGAACCCCGAACTTTATTATCCCCTAGTGTTTATTCTCACGGGCATGAGGTTCCTTTTACGAATCTCCCCCTCTTCTCCGCCCCGATCTCCTCGCCGCCAACCAGGGCTGGGCGGCGGACCGCGTGGGGGCCTTCCTGGACTCCTACTACGGGGGCGCCGCCGGCGGTGCCGAGTGAGGCCAACGTGCGCCAGCAGTGCCGAGGCTGGCTGGGCGTCAGGCCGCGGCGAAGCCTCGGGGCTCAAGAGACGGGGGTCGATGCAAGCGGGGGTCAGTCACAGCGCCGGATCTTGCAGGATCCTGCAGCGCCAGGGTTGCACTGACCCAGGCTCGGGTGCAGGATGAAGCAGGATCCAGCAGGATCTTGCAGGGCCTGACTGCCCCGGTCTGGACTGACCCGGGTCAGAGAATCCCCGGAAGCCCTTCTCAGAGGAGGAAGAAAGGTACCCATCCTTTCGCCCTTCCTTCGTTCTCTTTCCCCTTGTTGGACCTCAGGGGAGGTCCTCGTCGCCACGGCTGGATTCACCTCGAGATGCTGGTCTGGAGGCACCCCCAGGCGAGGCCCGGAGAGTAGCGGTATCGGCACCTCCCGGTTTTCCCCCACCCCACGGTGCCCTCGGGGCGCGGGGAGCCTCGGACGAAACATTGGAAGATAGTCAAACAAACACGCCGAAACGATCAACAGATGCTCAAATATCGTCCCCCGGCTATTATTTTTTTGGGGGGGATGTTCCCCCTGTAGTTACCAACCTCGAACGTATCCCCATCCCTAAGAGTGACACGCCAAAAGGCGATGACAATCTTAGGGATTCGCCCTCAAAACATAAAGGGAACCCCTGAGATTGGCATCGTGAGGAGGAGGTGCCCAGCACAGGGATAGGGATATGTTCCAGACTGGCAAATAGAGGATTGACAGGATCACTCGCGGTGGGCCGACACACCCACAGACCTCCGACGATATGATTGTTTGAACCTGAATTTTGTTTTTTGATTTCGGTCCTCGGGGGCTGCTTTCGGGCCCCGGGGCAATGAAACAAATCATCTGGACCGAAAAACCATCCCCTGGGAAGGAGTCGGGACCTCCAGGGCCGCGGATTTGAAAAATGATCGGCGGATGCCCGAGCGCACAGGGATAAGTTCCAGGCTGGTAATGTAGAGGGACGCGCCCAACTGAAGCCTCGGAGTGAGCTGCGCGGCGGCGCGGCCCCAGCCCCGGGAGGAGGGCGGCGGGAGCGGCGGTGTGCGAGCGGAGCCCTGTCGGTGGGCACGGACGAAAGGGGCACGAGATGATTTCTGGGACGTGGTCCTGAAGTACGGGGGGGCGGGCGGGAAGGGGGCAGGGAGGCTGGCGGCGAGCCCAGGGGGAGGAGGAGGGGGAGGAGGAGGGGGAGGAGGAGGAGGAGGAGGAGGTAGGAGGTAGGAGGTAGGAGGAGGAGGAGGAGGAGGAGGAGCAGGAGGAGGCAGAGGGCGGCGGGAGCGGCGGTGTGTGAGCGGAACCCTTCGGTGGGCACGGACGAAAGGGGCAATGCAATTGCCCCTTTCGTCTGCGCATTGGCAATACAATTTTCGATGCTCGTTTCGGGGACCTTCCTGGAGCCCACCGAACGGATCTGTTCGACCCCAGTTCGACTCAAGTTCGACTCAAGTTCGACTCAAGTTCGACTCAGGTTCGACTCAGGGTCGACTCAGGTTCGACTCAGGGTCGACCCAAATCGACTAACGTTCGACGCAGCTTCGACGCACGAGTGGAGCGAGTGGCTCCAGGAAGGTCCCCAGAACGAGCATCCAACAATTGCCCCAAATCTATTGCACCACCTCCTCTCTGCTGGACCCCCTTGTGGGTCACCCAAAATGGTCGTCGTTCGAGGCTGGAGGGTCCAGATAATCCGGAAAGAATGGGTACAATCACTAACTCAAAGCAGAACCTTTTCGGTCGGCACGGACGAAAGGGGTACGGAAAGAGTCAGAGCGTGAATGACCCACCCCGCGTTCGCTTCCAGGAAAGACCAAGTCATACCACGCGCCTCCTCGTCAAGTGGCCTGACCAGTACAGGCCAGGCCGTAGTTTGGCGTCGCTTGGTATCTCTTGGAAGCGAGGGTGGTCAAAAGCGAGGGCGGTCGGCACGAACGAAACGGGTGCGGAAAGAAGGGGTACAATCACTAACTCAAAGCAGACGCCCAATCCCAGAAACGCGAGGGCCAAAACAGAACGCAGGCTCCTCGAGACTTCGGGGTAGGAGATTTTGGGGCCCAGGGTTTTACCAGGGTGACAACGACGAACGCAAAACATATCCCGAAATCTTTGGCCGATCTTCGAATCCTCGGTGAATCCGCGATCGGGGGGTTTGGGATGTGTTTTTTCTTGGTCATACAATGCCCAACAGCAGTACTTGTTCATTCTGAACAGGACTCGCTGTTGGTGTCGCCGCGGCCTGTGTTCGTTTGAGGCAGAAGGCCGCCTGCCCAACAGCGGCCGCTGTTGGTTTGGGACAACATTTGTTGCTGGGCATTGTGCCCATTCTTTCCGTGCCCATTTCGGGCGTCCAAATTCGGAGGCCCGCGCGGAGTCTTCGGATCGGCGCCGGGCTCAGGATGCTTCGACCTGCGCTGGCCTTGAGCGCCAGAAAGAATTTCGAGCACCAAGACAGTATACGGTAGATTCGCGTCGTGTCGACCGGCGGCGACCCCGCCGCCGACGTTCAACGTTGAACGCCGACGGCGGCCCAGAATCGGTCGATGTTGAACGATCGGACGTTGCGGAGACGGCCGATCGTTCAAGGTTGAACGATCCAGCGCGGTGTCAGGAACCAACGCCAGGGTCGACATGGCACGGACCTGCAGTACCGAAGCTCGAGGGCTCTCGCGCGTCGGGTCCCGGGAGGCGATGCTTCGATACTTTTCCGGGCGCTCGAGGTGATCTCTGGGACGTGGTCCTGAAGTACGGGGGGGCGGGCGGGAAGGGGACAGGCAGGCAGGGAGGCTGGCGGCGAGCCCAGGGGGAGGAGGAGGGGGAGGAGGAGGAGGAGGAGGAGGAGGAGGAGGAGGAGGAGGAGGAGGAGGAGGAGGAGGAGGAGGAGGAGGAGGAGGAGGGGAGGGGGAGGAGGAGGAGGAGGAGGAGGAGGAGGAGCAGGAGGAGGAGGAGGAGGAGGAGGAGGACAGAGCGTGGGAGCAGCGCAACGCTGGGCCCCCTCCCCCTCTTACCAGTCTGAAGCGTATCCTCATCCCTGTGTCTGGCCTCGCCTCACCTCGATGCCGATCTTGAGGGTGCCCTGTGATCCCTACGATTCAGGAGGAGGAAAACACACAGACACAATTGATAGCCCATTTCCCAGAAAATAAGAGAAAATGTGGGAAGTGGGGGGGAAGACAAAAACCCAGAACCTACGGGGAAATGTGGGGAGACTTGTTTTATTTGTGTGTATTCATTTTTTGTGTGTCCCAGGGCCCCTTCAAAGCTTGCCCTCGCTCGCTGCTCGCCCACCTTAGGGATCTATATGGATCCCTTCGAGGCTGGCTCCCTCCCCGCGGGCCCCCTCCCCTACGAATCTGAAACGTATCCTTATCCCTGTGTCTGGCCTCGCCTCACCTCGATGCCGATCCTGAGGAGCCCCTGAGATCCCCAAGGATTGCCCCTCGCTCGCTGCTCGCCCACCTCAGGGATAGGGATAGACAAAAACCCAGAACCTACGGGGAAATGTGGGGATATGTTTTCTTTGTGTGTCTTCATTTGTGTGTCCCAGGGCCTATTCAAAGCTTGCCCTCGCTCGCTGCTCGCCCACCTCAGGGATCTATAGGGATCCGCTCGAGGCTGGTCACCTCCCCGCGGGCGCGCAGCCCACGGGCGCCGCGCCGCTCCAGGGCGAGGCCTGCGCGGGGCCTCCGAGAGCTGCCGCGCACGCCGCGCTCTTTTTCCGCGGGGCGCGGCGGGCTCGTCCCCTGACCTTCCAGGAGGGCTACAAAATAGCACGCGACTCAAAAACCCATCCCAGAGCTATTCTATGTCTTGGTTTTAGGCTGCTTCCTTTCGTTTTTAGGGATCCCTGCGAGGCTGGCTCCCTCCCCGCGGGCGCGCCGCCCACGGGCGCCGCGCGGGGCGCGCGCAGCCCCACCGGGGGCCCGGCGCCGCTCCGGGGCGAGGCCCGCGCGGGGCCTCCGATCTGGACGCCCGAAATGGGTACCGAAAGAATGGGTAAAATGCCCAACAACAATTCGCTGTCCGCGCCGCCGCAGCCTGTGTCCATTCGAGGCAGAAGGTCGCCTGCCCAACAGCGGCCGCTGTTGGCTTGGGACAACATTAGTTGTTGGGCATAGTGCCCATTCTTTCAGTACCCATTTCGGGCGTCCAAATCCGAGAGCTGCCGCGCACGCCGCGCTCTTTTTCCGCGGGGCGCGGCGGGCTCGTCCCCTGACCTTCCAGGAGGGCTAACAAAAATAGCACGCGACTCAAAAACCCATCCCAGAGCTATTCGATGTCTTGGTTTCAGGCTCTTTCCTCTCGCTTTTCAGGGGAAAAATAGCTCCTGTTCCTTTCGTTTTCGGCCTGTGTCCCTTTGTTTTAGGCTGGTTCCTTTCGTTTTAGGCCTCCCGTGCGGAAAAATAGCGCTCTGGAAGGTCAGGATCGCGGTGCGCGCGGCGGCGCGGCGCGGCGGCCCCCGCGGCGGCCCCGGGAATCGCCGGGCACTCCATGTGGTTTCGCGGCGTTCCCGCGGGCGGGAAAAGGAAGCAGCTTAAAACCAAGACATAGAATCGACTACACGTGAGAGTGACCTTTCGCCGGAGTGACCTTTGGTGCGGGCTCATCGGGCTCCCCCCGATCGCCGAGCGCGATGCGATATGAGCGGCCCGCGCCCTTGGGTTTGGCTCCCTCGCGCCCCCAAAAGCCGCGCACCAAAGGTCACTCTTACCCAGGGTCACTCTTGCGTGTAGCCGAATGTGGTTTCGGCGTTCCCTCGGGCGGGACGATGGGGAAAGGGGGGGCTGCGAAAGCTGCTGCATGCAGCCGGTTTCGGCCCCACCGAGGGGCCCGTTCTGGCGTGCCCTCGGGCGGGACGAAAGGAGGGGGGGATGGGGAAAGGGGGGGCTACGAACTCTGTTGCATGCAGCCGGTTTCGGCCCCACCGAGGGGCCCGTTCTGGCGTGCCCTCGGGCGGGACGAGAGGGGGGGGGGGGGGATAGGGGAAAGGGGGGGGGCTATGAAAGCTGCTGCATGCAGCCGGTTTCGGCCCCACCGAGGGGCCGGCCCGTTTTGGCGTGCCCTCGGGCGGGACGAAAGGGGGGGGGGATGGGGAAAGGGGGGGCTACGAACTCTGCTGCATGTAGGCGATTCCGGCCCCACCGAGGGGCCCGTTTCGGCGTGCCCTCGGGCGGGGCGAAAGGGGGGGGGGGATGGGGACCCAGAGGTCCAAAGATTCATTTTTTCAGAAACTTTTTCAGAAACTGCTGGTTTCAGAAACTTTTCGCTTTGCGTTTCTGAGCATAATTTTCGCGTTTGCGCATGTTGTTGTTTGTTTAGTGGTTTGCGGTGTTGGGGTCATGGCTTGAACGTGTTGTGCGCGCGTTGAGGCTCGCCGCCAGCGGAACCGCTGGCTTAGTGGCCCTGAAGTAACCGCGCCGTGTTCAGCCACATTGCTTTCGAAGCGCAAGCGCCGCGTAACTCGGCAAACTTTTAGCGCAAGGAGCGCGAGCGCACCGTACTTGGCGCGGGTTAGTGGCACTGGGGGGGAGGCCGCAATTGAATTTTCGACGTTTCGTGTCCACGCGAGCGCGGGCGCAGCGAATAAAATATTCATTGTTCGTCGGCGTCGTCGCCGTCGTCAACGTCGTCAACGTCGTGGTCGTGGTCGTCGTCGCCACTATGCCACCATCGTCGTCGTCGCTAACGTCGTCGTCGCTGTCGCCGTCGCCGTCGCCGTCGCCGTCGCCGTCGCCGTCGCCGTCGCCGTCGCCGCCGCCGCCGCCGCCGCCGCCGTCGCCGTCGTCGTCGTCGTCGTCGTCGTCGTCGTCGTCGTCGTCGTCGTCGTCGTCGTCTGCGCAGCCGTCGTCGTCGGTGGCGTCGTCATCAACGTCGTCTTCGCCCGTCGTCGGTGTAGTCGTCGGCATGCGGCGGCGTCGGCGTCGGTGACGTCGTCCTCGTCGTCGTCGTCGGCGTCGTCGGCGTCGTCGGTGGCGTCGGCGGCGATGGTGTCGTCGTCGCCGTCTTCGCAGTACTTGTCGTCGTCGCCAGCGTTGTCGGCGGCGTCGTCGCCGTCGGTGGCGGCGTCGGTGTTGGTGTCGTCGGCGGCTGCATCGTCGGCATCGTCGCCAGCGTTGTCTTCGACGACGTCGTTAGCAGAATCGTCGTCGTCGTTGGCGTTGGCGTCGACGTCGTCGTCGCAGTCGTCGCCGTCGTTCCCCCCGTCGTCTCGGACGGCGTCGTCGTCGCCGCCGCCGTAGTCGTGATCGTCGTTGTCGTCGTCGCGGCCGTTCTCGCATTTCACGGGCAGGTTTCGGGTAGCTTTCGAGTAGGTTTCGGGTAGGTTTCGGGTAGGTTTCGGGCAGCTGCCTGGCATATGCTGTTCGCTAACACGCGCGGGTGTTACGTCGTGACGCTTGCGGGTCCCCGCCAGCTCATCCAGAAACCGCGGGCCGAGTCGAGCCGAGCTATCGAGACGGGCCCTCTCATCTCAGGCTGCACTGGGAGGAGGGTGATGATGCAGGAGGACGGGGAGGGGGGGGGTGATGATGATGATGCGGAGGTGGAGGGCGTGATGGGAAGGATGAGGGTGGAGAATGATGGCCTATAGGGAGATATGGGGGAGGATGAGCAGGGGGATGGGGGAGGATGGGGGATCAGCAGCGCAGTAGCAGGGGGATGGGATCAGCAGGGGCAGTAGCAGGGAGGATGTGGGAGGATGAGCAGGGGTGGGATCAGCAGCGGCAGTAGCAGGGGGATGGGGGAGGATGAGCAGGAATGTTTGCACTCGGCCGCCCTGAACCTGCACAGGCGAGGTTGCGCGGCCACCGAAACCGAACTAGGGCGATGGCCGCCTGTGTGTTGAAAACCACACCATCCATCCGCCTGCACGTTGAAAACTCAAGGCGCGCCGCTGCTGCTGCTGCTGCTGCTACCGAGCACAGGGTTCCTGGGGATGGGCTTGGTGATCGTCTTGATCAGCTTCTTGAACTTCGCCTGCTGCTCGGACTTCACGTCCGCCTCGCTGTCCGTGATGTGGGAGTCGGCCGATTCCACGTCGGCCGTGCGAATGAGCTCGCGCTCCAGATCGGTCTCGAGCGTCGCCTCTGGATGGGGCTTCACATCGAGCTTCACCTCGTCCTGCGTGTCGCCCGTCTCGCCGCCCGTCTCGAACTGCACCTCGTCCTGCGTGCCGCCCGTCTCGAGCTGTAAGTCGTCCTGCTGCGCGTGACCCGTCTCGAGCTGCATCTCGCCCTGCGGCGTGTCGCCCTCGAGCTTCACCTCGTAGCGCTCCGCGTCGCCCGTCTCGAGCTTCACCTCGTCGCGCTGCGTGCCGCCCGCCTCGAGCTGCATATCGTTTTCGCCCTGCGCGGAGCGGTCCACTTGCTCGAGCACCTGCTGGCTCGACAGCTCGTCGTCAGGTCCGCTCTCGCGGGGGTTGTCCGACTCCCACAGGCTGTCGTCGTGGTTGTCCACGTCGAAGTCGAAGTCGCCGTCGATGCCCAAGTGCCCAGTGTCTGGGTAGTGCGTCGCCTCCGCCGAACTCGGCGCGCGCGAGCCGCGCTGGTACTGCTGCTCGTACCGCTCCACGTCCTCAGGCGTAGCCTTGATGGCCCCGTGCTGCGCCCACATGATGCTTTCGTCGTGGAAATGCCTGGGATTGTTCAGGATGTGCATCCGCATCACTTGGGGATCCACGCGTGCCGTCCCTGGCAGCAACGGTGGGTACTTGTACGCCATGTCCGCGACGGTGGGAAGGTGCCGCGCCCGCGCGCGGAGGCCCGCGCCGACTCCTCGGCGGGAAACGAGACCCGCGCCGACCCCTCGGCTGCCTCGAGCCAAAATGGTTATAAACGGAGGAGGATCTTGAGGGTTGAGGTCCTGAGGCTTCGGGGCATGGGGGCTTTGGAGATTTTGGGCTTCGGGCCCCGCTCATCCTGCATACCCCGTCCTCCCCCCACCCACCCCCTCCTCCTCCACCCAAGATAGGCCCCTCCCACACGCGCCCAAGACATGATATCCAGAAGCCCTCGGGGGGCCCTGGGGAATGGAGAGACCCCTGGGCCCTGGGAGGCCGAGGTCCCCCGAGGACCCGCGCGGCAGGCACCTGCAGACCCGACCAGCACAGCAGACCAGCGCACCTGAGCTGACCAGCACGGCAGAGCAGACCACGCGGAGGCCCAGTGCCCCGCCCATGCTCGCGCACCTCTCACACGGATCGCGGAGGTCTGGCGGGAAAGGCGAACAGCCAATCACGACAGTGGGGCGTTGCTTATACTTAGGGCGGACGTTCGCAGTCGGGACAGCTCTGGTGCAGCAGCGAGTAACCATGCCGAGCAGCGATCGGGTAGTTTTCGGGTAGCTTTCGGGTAGCTTTCGGGTAGCTTTCGGGTAGATTTCAGATATTCCTGTAGCGTGCGATCCCTCATTCCCCAGGGTTGGCCAGGACGAGTGTAACCCCCAGGTTGAGGACCGAGGGGCGGGCGGAGAGCGGTCACTGGTTTTTCTTCGCGCATTCACACGCGAGCTAACACACAGTTGTTAAGCAAAACTGGTAGTAAACGACATCGTAAGAAAATGCTTTCTTCCCACGTTGAACGATGCGAAACTGCAGCTATGCGGGCAACGCACAAGTTGAGAGTCTCGTCAACGAATGTGCTGTAAAAAATTGGATTTCCGTGCAATGCGATGTTGCATGTCATGTGCACCCACATGTGAAATTTTGGCACCAAGGGACAGCCGACCCGCGTCATCAGGTATATGTGCCTTAAGCACAAATCCAACAACACCTGGCAATCAGCCCACGGCACCGCGAACGGGAGCGCCTTCATATTGTCAACGTAAGTCACAAGCGCAATGCCTGCAGCACTCAGCAACCCACCATGCTTGAGCTTGGCTCCGTCATTGGAACGACAAAAATCAGCTGTCCACCGCATAAGGACGCCAGTCTCGGCTGCCTTCGCTTTGATGTAGGGCTTGCCATCATCGCCCACCATGCTTGGCAACAGCGTCTGCAGCTGGTACGACAGGTCAATATCATGCTCGAAGCACCACTTTTTGTAATCATTAAACAACAACCTGCACGTGACATCCTCCACCTCGCCTTTTCGACCCTCCACGTTGTAGATGTTCTCCTCGATGGCGGCGAAGATCACCGCGTGGACGAATACTGAGAAGACGCCGAGGTAGAGAGTGTGCATCGTGTCCAGCCGCAGTGTCTGTTTTACGCTAATGCCAGTAGATGCGTCAAATATTGGGTTTCGAACGTGGGTCCAATCCGTTTTCCTTCCTTTGTGGTCGTAGTGCGAACGCCAGAAAGTTGCCGTGAACGGTATTGCCTGCGTCTCGAAGGCAGCCGTATCTTGCAGGTCCATGCTCGGCACTAAGCGGTCTCCCCGTTGCAGTCCACCACCGACGTGCGGCGCATCGGCTGTGATAACACGCCCTTCGTGTTTTTTGTTCTGGAGCTGTGCAATGTTGATCACTGCCAGCCGAACGTCTTCGCTGTCGATGCGCACCTTCACTTCGCAGGTCTTGCAAGTGTCCTCGTAGTTCTCACCCTTCGACCCCCAGGGGTCGTCGTCGAGGCCAACGCCATCGAACTCGAACATCTCTGACTTGCGGCAATTGCAGATGAAGCACGGGTTGTGGACGCTCTGCCACGTAGGGAGGCCAAGGCTCACGCAGAACTCTTGCCAATCCGCCTTGATCTGCACTACGATATACCGATGTTTCAATTGCGCCGACTCCAGGTTGTTTGGCGCGTATCGTGAATCTGGATCCCATGGTTGGCCATCCCAACGCACGCGAGGACGCGCGCCTTCAGCGGCTGCGCTCAAACTCCATCGAAGGTGGTTGAAGCAGCCCCATAGCGTGTCCCAGCCTTTGCACCCGCAACGGCACATCTCGCGCTTGCTTATGACGTACAAGACGTGTCGCTTGTTCGTCATCAGGTTGTACCCCGTAATGTTCAGCACGCTGTCGGCTCTGCCAGGACCGATGCTTCGTGTAAACTTGATGCCGTCGAGGTATAGGGCGACTGGGTACACCTTGCGGTCATCTCCAGGTTTGATTCTGTGGCGGCGTCGCCTGAAAGTCTCGGGCCAATCGTTCTCCAGAGGTGGCTCGACGGGGCAGGCCGCGTCATCCATCCTCTCCAGTTCTGCTTCCAAGGCCTCATGCAACGGCGTGGCCAGCACTGTCTTTGGGATTCGTCTGTTCCGAATGTGCATCGGCAGTTCGAGCGCGTCGAGCTCTGGCGCAGTCTCCTGAAGCGGAAGTTTCGCCTTCAGTCGTCGTGAGTATTTGCCAGTTTGTTTCCCTGGTGGAAGTGCGTAGTGCTTCAGCCCAGGGTGGTCCACGCCAGCCTCGGTAGCAAAATACGCAATCGTGCAGACGGACTTCGCCGTCAGTGTTCCATCTGCATACAGGATCAACAACTCATCTACGAGCTTCTCAGCAGCGTCGGCGCGCGCATCAGCATGCCTACCCGCATCGTCAATGCGGTTCTCCCATGCCCGATGTCCTGACGACGAGGACGTTGAGGCACTGGCACGTCGTCGGCGCTTGCGCTTAGGGGGCATTTGAGCCAAAACGGCTATGTACGGGGCGGAGGGACCAGGGGGCGACACGCGGTGTAGCTGTCTGGTAGGGTTGTTGTAGCTATCGGATTGCGCCTGCGCGACGTCCAGGTAGCTATGTTGTGATGGTACAAGTGCGTGTGCGATTGTGAGAGAGATGGAGAGAGAGAGAGAGAGAGAGAGAGAGAGAGAGAGAGAGAGAGAGAGAGAGAGAGAGAGAGAGAGAGAGAGAGAGAGAGAGAGAGAGAGAGAGTAGAGAGAGAGAGAGAGAGAGAGACAGAGACAGAGCGAGCGAGCGAGCGAGCGAGCGAGCGAGCGAGTGAGTGAGTGAGTGAGTGCGTGCGTGCGTGCGTGCGTGCGTGCGTGCGTGCGTGCGTGCGCGTGCGTGCGCGCGTGCGCGTGCGCGTTTGGTTGCGTGCGTGTTTTAAGGACATGTGCCCCGCCCCCTGAGACAACCGTCGCAGCGTTACGGCGGCGCGTCTACGCATCGTTTCTGGATGGGCTGGATGTTGGATACATCAGTGTGTCCTCGAGGGACGCGCAATGGGATGTTGCATGCGATTGGTTATGAGGGTCCACTCCTCCTTCCCCCCTCCCATCGACCCTTCCTCACCCCCCCTTATCCTCCCTCGCCCCCCTCATCCCCCATCATCGCCCCCCTCCTCCTGGCCCAGAATTGGCTCAATGGCGGCGCCCGCCTGGCGGACACGCGCGCCAGGGATCCGAGCGGCCAGCGTTGTTTGTCACTCTTGCACGGGGACTCCGTCCGACTGGGGCCAGCTAGCAGCGGCGGAAGTCGCGCGCGCCCTTTGCGGGCCTTGGGCGGCACAGTCGACCCAGACCAGCGCTCGACATATATATATATATATATATATATATATATGAGCTAGCACTGGCCGTCGACCTGGAACTGACCCTCGCGAGTGGATGCTGGGGCCCCGTCACGCGGTCTTCACCACGTCCTCCCAGCCCGTGATATCGGTGTTGGAGTCGGGGCTGGGCACGTCCTCGCCGCTCGTCATGACGATGATGCTCGCATCCTTCGAGATCACCACCGTGTACCACTTGTGCGCCCAAGCCGTGTCGGTGCCCTTGAGAGGGAGCCCCGACGGGATGCCACCGTCGTTGAAGTAGACGCGCATCCCCTGCATGATCTCCTTCGTCGCGGGAAGGTTCACCTTCGCCAGGATGGAGCGCTTGAGCATGTTGATCGTCAGCGTCTGGCCCTCTGGAAGGGAGTCGGGGAGGAGCACCTTCTCCCAGCGGTTCTGGTCGTGGATCTGCACCTGCGTGAGCCCGTCCCACCCGCTGCCCTGCTCCGACCAATGGGACCCATGGGGGTCACCAGCCACGTCCTGCGCCTCAAGGCAACAGAACAGCAGGCTGCCACCCTTGACCACGTAGTCGTCCAAGTATTCGTAGCCTCCATGCTTGACGGTCGTCGGTGAAAAGGTATCCACCGCGTCGTAGAAGAAAAGCTTCTTGTTCTCGTAGTGCGAGCACATCAAGCCGAGCTCCTTCTTGATGTTGCCGATGGAGATGTTTTCGGGGTAGCGGACGTTCGTCCCCTTTGCCGCCCACACCGTCACCCACATCTCCTTCGCCTCCAAGTACACGCGGCACGCGTCCAGGCTGTGGGTCTCTCCGTTCTCGCAGGTGCGGATGATCATGGTGCGGCTCATGGCGTCGGCGTTGGCGTCGGTGATGGCGTCAGTAGCGGCGTTGCCGCACCGCTAGCGCGCGGGATGCTAGGGCCCCAGCTCGTCGCTTGAGCCAAGATCTTACGGCGACGTCTTGCGGGGACGGTGCCAATATAGGGGGAGGGTGCAGCCGCGGCTGGACTCGCCGCCGACGAATATCGCCGCCCTCCTCATCATCATCCCCCTCCCCACGCCCTTCAGCCGCAAAGCCCCAAAGGAGCCCCGAAGAAGCCCAAAGCACCACGGCCGAAGACCCCAGATGACCCCAGAGAAGACCAGCGCGGCAAGGCACACCAGACCAGCACGGCAGCACTGACCAGCACGGCAGACCACGCCAGCACGGCAGACCAGCGAGGCCCACGGGGGGAACGCGAATTCGTCCATGTCTGCGCACCCTCACGCGGATCGCGGGGTCGGACGGCAGAGGCCGAAGGCTCGCGATGGAGGGGGGCCCGCGAATCGTCGGGGGAGGGGGGGCGCCCCCGACATCCCCCGCCGCCTCCTCCTCCTCCTCCTCCTCCTCCGCCTCCTCCTCCTCCTCCTCCTCCTCCTCCTCCTCCTCATCCTCCTATCCTCCTCCGCCTCCTCCTCCTTCACATCCTCATCCCGCAGAAAGGACAAGTTTCGGAAAATATTTCTGAAACCACAAATGGGTTTCTGACGTCTTCCTGAAACCACAGACAGTTTCTGCACAAATTTCTGAGAACACCATGTTTTGAATTGGGCCATCCACAGTTTCCTCCTCCTCCTCCTCCTCCTCCTCCTCCTTCTCATGCGTTCGCCTCCCCACATGTCTGTCCTCGTCCCCCCTCCTCGCCCTCATCATCCTCCTCATCGCCGTCGGTATCTCGTCCGAGGCTGTATCTTTGAGCAACCTTTACCGAACAACCTGCAAAATCGTGTCACGTGCAGGTTCGCGGTCGACCGTCGACATACCACGGATCTACCCTCGATCTACCCGGTATCTACCCGGTTTCTACCCGGTTTCTACCCGGCCTCAGGGGTGCACCATCCCTGATAGAGATGCAATAAAATGAGGATCTACCCGAAAGCTACCCGCAAGCTACCCGAAAGCTACCCGAAAGCTACCCGCGGTAGCCCCTCCGCACTCCTTGCTACCAAATCGTGTCTGGATGAGCTCGTGATCACATGTTTGCACTTCGCGTGCCCCTTCGCGGTCGTATGGAACGTTGACCGCCCGACCGCAGCCCTCTGGCGGCGGTGCGGCGGCCGTGAAGAAAAAAAAATCCACATCGCTGGCCCCTGCAACGCCGCTACGCCGCACTCTTGCGGCGAGCGCGCTGCTGTCGAGTCGGGCGAGCGAGCGCTCGGGTGCTCGAGCAGGCGTGCGCCGATCTACTGGCTCGGCTGATCGTCGACGTCGATGGAGCGCAGGCGCTTGGCGCACTGGTTGACGGTCTCCAGGGCCTTGCTGATGCTCTCGAGGCGGCTGATGGTGCCGTTGATGTCCATGCCGACCTGCGCCTCGGACAAGTGCTCGCCGTCCATGATGGCCGTCTTGATCTGCTGGTCCTGCGCGAGGGCCTCGTTGCAGCGCTCGATGCAGCGCTTCAGCTTGCCGCCGAACCTGTCCGTGTTAGCCCACTGCCACGACTCCTCGGTCTCGATCTTCGACACCAGGTTGTTGGACTGCAACATCGTGGCGCCCCATGACTGGGTGACCTCCTTGATCTTCTTGATGACGGACGTAGCCGTGGCAGCCGCCGCGGAGCCCCTGCCTTTTCCGCCTGGTGCCTTGCTCTTGGGCGGCACGCAGCCAGGCTTCCCGCGCTTGCTCTTGGGCGGCACGCCGCCAGGCTTCCCCTTCCCTGCAGGCGGCGGTGGTTTCCCTGCAGGCGGCGGCGGTGGAGGCTGTGGTTTCCCTGGCGGCGGCCCTGGCGGCTTCGGTGCTGGAGGTACCGATCCGCACTCTGCAGCCTCTGGAGGGCTGTGCGTGACCGCGCTCGTCGCCGTCGCCACGACCTTGTCGGGTGTATCCAGGATTGGGCTCCCCGCCATCGGTGCCGCCACGTCAGATCCACTACATGCCGATCGTGAATCGCCAATTTTGAATCCAAGCCGATCGACTGCGACGTTGGCCTCCTGTCTGCACTTCTGCCAGGTCTTCCTGTTGTCAGACCTCTCCTCCTCGTACTCGTAGCGGAAGATGATGCGCTTCGACCTCTTGCTGATCTTGACGTGCTTCGGGCCGCGAGCGATGCAGTCCAGGCACACGTTCATGGCGCCCTGAAGCGTCGCTTTGGTTGGGATGCCCCCCGCGCCGCCCATCTCCTGGCCGACCACGCCGTCGAAGTTGAACCACCTCGCGACGGTGGTCTCCGTCTTCACCGTCTCCTCCAACTTCTTTCTCGACTCCTGCGGATGGTGGGTGAACATCATCCGCCCCCACCGCCTCGTCGTCGTCATCCTCCTCTTCCTCCTCCTCCTCCTCACCCTCTTCCACCTCCACCTCCTCCTCCCCATCATGTCACCCCCCTCCCCTTTCCCCCCCCCTCCTCCTCCTCATCCCCCTCCTCCTCCTCCTCCTCCTCCTCCGCCTGAAGCCTCCTCCTCCTCCTCCTCCTGCTCCTCCTCCCCCTCCTCCTCCTCCTCCTCCTCCTCCTCATCCCCCTCCTCCTCCTCCTCCCTCCTCATCCTCCCCCTCTCTTCCATCCTCCTCCTCCTCCTCCTCCTTCTCCTCTCCTCCTTCTCCTCCTCCTCCTCCTCCTCCTCCTCCTTCCCCCCACCTCAACCTCTTCTTTATCCCCATCCCCATCCTCAAGAGACATATTCTACCCCCTCCCTCCTCCTCATCGCCTTCATCATCGCCAGGGTTCTCCTCCACCGCCTTTTCATCCCGCAACGTGGCTCCTGGTACGACTCGTACTCTTTCTTGGCCCAGTTCTCGCGATCGGCTTTGCGTTGGCGGGCGCCCATCCGATCCCACGCCTCCCAGCGCTCGTTGTTGGAGTTGATCCAGCGCGTGTACCGCCTGCCCACTGGGTCCTGGGAGAGGATCTTCTTGAAGCCGTGTATCGATGCCTCCTCCAGGAACGCGTCGAACTGCTCGTCGAGCTTGCGCTGGGCTTCCTTGCCCGCCTCCGACAGGCCTCCCGTCTCGTCCTCGCCGTCGTCGACCGCATCGTCGGAGTGTGACTTGCACATTTTGGTGAAGGCCAAGGCGATCTGCTTCTCGAAGTCCATGTTGACGACGGCATCCTCGGCTGAGGGAGGGAGGAGGGGGGCGAAATTGGTCCCGCACACTCCTCATCGTCCGCCTCGTCATCCTCCTCACCCTCCTGCTCATCATCCTCCTCGTCATCCCTTCATACTATGCCTCCTCCTCCTCATCCTCCTCATTCTCCTCCTCCTCCCCCTCCTCCTCATCCTCCTCCCAATACTCCTCTTCTTCCTCCACATCATCACTATCGTCGCCACATCCTCCCCATCCCGTCCTCCTCCCCGCCCCCTTAATTCTCCGTGCTGTCCTTTGGCCCCTGCGCGCTGTGGCTTGCTGCGTCAGCAGCGAGCAGATCGTTGAGATGCAGCGCGTTCGCGAGGGAGTCGCCCGCCGCATCGCCGATGTCCTCCCCCATCGCCCTCGCCTCCGCCTGGCAACGGGCTGGGAGGTGGACCGCCCTCACCGTCGTCGTTGCCGTCGCCAAGCTCGCCACTCCGCCTCCTCGTTCATCCCTCCCCTCCCCCTCTCCATCCCCACACCCTCCCACTCCTCCGTATACTCCTCGTCCTCCGCCTCACCCAGACCTCCTCATTATCATCGCCTCATCCCCCACCTCCGCCGCGCAGCGCAGCTCTCGCCTTAGCGCCGCGCGCATTTGTTTTACATGAAATCAGCTCTCGCCTGAGCGCCGCGCACATCCGTCTTAAAGGTTTGGGACCCGTTACAGGATGGCTGTTATCGGGTAGCGTTCGGGTAGCTTTCGGGTAGCTTTCGGGTAGCTTTCGGGTAGCTTTCGGGTAGCTTTCGGGTAGCTTTCGGGTAGCTTTCGGGTAGCTTTCGGGTAGCTTTCGGGTCGGTCGATTGGTCGCGCTCGTTTTGCTGTGCGTCAGCGCTCGCCTATATGCAACGGATCGGGCGAGGCGATCCACAGGAAAATGTGCGCTCCTTCGAGCGCAGCTGTCGTGCTCACAGCTGCAGGTGGAGGCGGATGAGGATGAGCTGAATTGCGGGACGGGGGAGGATGTGGATGCGAACGCGGACGGGATACAGAACATGATGAAGATGAGGGCGACTATGGGGATGCTGACGGTGACGATTGTGTTGATGATGACGGTGATGATGATGATGAGGATGATGATAATGATGATGATGATGGTGATGATGATGGTGATGATGAGGATGTTGATGTTGATGCCAGTGTTGACGATGAAGGCGCGAGGCAGGAGGAATCGGACGATGAGGAAGAAGAGAAGGAACGAGGGGAAGAGGATGGAGAGGAGGATGAGCTGTGAAGAGCGAGGGCACAGGACCATCGCACCCAGAGGCGGCCTCCGAAATCTCCAGATGCCGAGGCGGCAGAACATTGAAATCTGTCCCCTGTGGCCCCTCCTCGATGCACCTCCCCCTGGATGAGCCCTCGGGGCCCAGGGATGGCCTGAGGTCGCCAAACGCGACCAGCGCGATGCCCTTTAAAGTGGGCTCGAGCACTGCGCAGCCGTCGGGTGGCTTTCGGGTAGCTGCGCAGCTTCGGGTAGCTTGCGGGCATCAATCACTGTGGCTCGAATCTGGCGGCGGTGAGATCGCTCTGTACTCACTGCTGGCATGCTTGTCCGTCTTGTGCTTCTTTTTCTTCGGCGTCTGCGGCGGGTCCTCCGCCTTGGGCTTCTCCGTCTCGGGCTCGTGGACCACGATCCTCGTCTTGTCCTCCTTTGTTGGCACTGCAGCAGGAGGTGGCTGCACCTGTGGCGGTGCCGCGTCGGCACTCGCCGAAGCGGCAGCCGCGTCGGCACTCGCCGAAGCGGCATCTGCCGCGGCCTCGTCTGTCCCCAGCGTCGCCGCTGGCCTCTTCTTCACACCCGTCTTGGGCTGCGGCTCTGGCAAGAGCTTCGTTTTCTCCGCCCTGCAACCGTTCCTGTCGAGCTCCTTCTTGGCGTACTTCTCGGCGATGTGCACCATCCACGCCCATGCTCTGACCTCGGTCATCTCATCGGTGTCCTTCTCGTTCCGCTTGAAGAGGTCGATGTTGACCATGACGACCTGGGGATGGCCAAGGTGCTGCAAGCATATCAGCCTTTCTTTCTTCTTGCCGCTGGGCTGGTTCCAACGGGCGTACACCCTCACGGGCTTGCCGTCGTCGGGATGCGTCCAGACGTACGGGGTCGTGGCCAGAGTGTCTCGGTCCCCTGGGGACGGGTGCCCCTTCGGATCGCCTCCCGTTGTCGAGGGCCTCGGCGTGCGTGGTCCCGTCGGCGGAGCGCCATCGCTGGTCCACGAAGCCACCGTGGTCTGCGGGATCTGCCACGTCGACCCGTCCGCCCAGACCGCCTCCATGGGGTCCGTCGGGCCCGCCCCTTCCAGGGCCCGTATCTCCACGCTGTCCTCTCCTGGATCTGACTTCCTCGCGCCGCGACGGCGACGGAATGCCTTCCTGCAGTCCGCGTCGTACGAGTAGCTCCACTGGATGGCCGCTGGTCCATTCGGCTCCGCAGCAGCCGCCGTATCCATATCGGCTGACGCTGCTGCTGGCTCGACAGCGGCGGGCTTCCCCTTGGTCGGCAGGGAGTCGCCCTCGGCCTCCTCGTCCTCGGACGAGGCCATCGCCTCGTCCTCTGACTCGTCACTTTCTTCGCCGTCGCCGTCGTCCTCCGCGTCGGCGCCTTTCTGGTGTCGGCCCTTGATGTCGAGCTTCTTGAACCAGGCTGGCTGCTTCGGTTTGATGTAGTACTGGCTGCAATGGCGCAACATTGTAGAGATCCGTTTCTGCTGCGTGCCAACCCAGTCTTTCACCTCGCTCGAGTTCTTGAGCTTCGCCTTGATCACGGGCTTCTTGCAAGCCTTCTGCAACGAATCCGTTATCCCCTGCTTCAGGCCCGTGAACGTCTGCTTCTCCTAGGATCGTCCGTCGTCGCCGTCGTCACCGTTGCCGTCGTCCTCGGTGTCGTCGACGTCGTAGTCGTCATCGTGATCGTCGTCGGCGTCGTCGCCATCGCCGTCGTCGTCGTCGTTGGGCCCCCGTGTGCCGTCGCCGTCGCCGCCGTCGTCGTCGTCGTTGTCGTCGGCGTCGTCGCCATCGTCGTCGACGTCCCCGTTGGGCCCCCGCGGGCCGTCGTCGTCGCCGTCGCCGTCGTCGCTGTCGTCGGCGTCGTCGTCGTCGTCGCTGTCGTCGTCGGTCAAGCTCCTTGTAGATGCCGCGCAGCAGGTCTGCGTTCTGCGTGATGTTCGGCCTCGAGACGCCCTTGGATTTCCTCCAAATGATGAAATCTACGTTTGTGGCTGCGTCCGATACTGCTGATATGATATCAGCCATGCTCGAGCCCAAACGGCTCCTGATGGAGGATGGGGGGATGCGGGGGAGGACGGTGGAACGAGATATGACGGGAGGGGGAGGGAGGAGGATTGCGGGTGAATTCTGGATGCGCAGTCGGAGAAGGGGGAGGAGGAAGGATGGAGGGTGGCGGCCCCAGGATCCTGGCCAAGACCCCGATCGAGGGGCTCGAAGATGTGCCCTTGGCGCGCGGCCCCGAGTGGGGCCGCGGCGACGCCCCCCCAGCGCGGTGCCCCCGCCAGGGCTCCAGGAACGAGGAGGAGGAGGACGGAGGAGGAGGGAGGGAGATGAGGAGGAGGGAGGAGGAGGAGGCGTAGGATGATGAGGAGGTTTGGGAGGGGCGGGGTGAGGTAGGTGGAGGTCCAGCCCTGAACGTGGCGACAGTTTCGCAGATCGCAGCCGACGACCCCCAATACGGTCAAAGATGCCTCCAAGTTGGCCCAAGACGGTTCGAGATGGCCAGACGGCCCAAGAGGCCTTCAAGTTCGTCCAATATGCCTCCAAGACGGCCCAAGACGGCCCCCAGACGGCCCAAGATGGCCCCCAAGACGGACGGACGCACTCCTCCCCCCCCCGCGCGTCGCCTCGTCGGCCGCGGCCGCCTCCGCGGCGCGGCGCTGCGCGCGGTCCTTCTCTGCCTCCTCGGCATCCTCGGCCGCGGCCTCCTCGGGCTCCTCCGCGGCCGCGGCCTCGGCCTCGGCCTCGATCGTGTCGTCGATCGTGATCGGCGACGTGGCCGCGACCAGCGGCGCCTCGTCCTCGAGCGCCTCCTGCGGAGGGCGACGACGACGACGACGATGGGGGATGAGGACGAGGACGAGGAAGAAGAGGAGGACGAGGATGAGGACGAGGAGGAGGAGGAGGAGGAGGAGGAGGCGGAGGAGGAGGAGGAGGAGGAGGAGGAGGATGAGGAGGAGGAGGAGGATGCTACGACAATGAACTGACACCCGCCGAAAGCTCCCCGAAACCTACCCGAAACCTACCCGAAAGCTACCCGAAAGCTACCCGAAAGCTACCCGAACGCTACCTGAAACCGCTCCCCCTCATCGACATCGCCCTCGTCGTGCTCGTGATCGCCGCCATCGTCATCGTCGTCGAGGCCACCGTCCCCCATCGTCGTCATCGTATTCGTCGCCGCCGCCGTCGCCGTTCGCCACCGCCGTCGTCGTCGTCGTCGTCGTCGCGTCCTTGATCTCAGCGACGTCGGCGTCGACCTGTGCGTGTGTCTCGGGCACCTTCTGCGTCTGTGTCTCGGACACCGTCTGCGTCGAGATCTCGTCCTCGTCTGACGAGCGACGAGCGACGAGCGACGATGACGATGACGACGACGACGAGCGACGAGCGACAACGACGACGGTGGCGGCGAAGACGGTGTCGACGTCGACGTCGACGACGACAATACGACTCCGATGACGATCGAGACGGGCGGCGACGGCGGAAGCCTCGGCGGCATCGTCGACGACGACGTCGACATCGACGTCGACGACGACGACGACGACGACGACGACGACGACGACGACGACGACGACGACGGCGGCGGCGGCGGCGGCGACGACGACGACGACGACGACGACGACGACGACGACGGCGACGACGACGACTGCGGCGAGGACGACGACGACGGCGGCGGCGACGATGACGGCGGCGGCGAAGACGACGATGTCGCTCCTCGCTTTTCCGCAGCGGCACCATGACGATCGGCAGCTGCTGGTACCCAGCCTATGAGGGAGGAGGAGGAGGAGGAGGAGGAGGAGGAGGAGGAGGAGGAGGAGGAGGAGGAGGAGGAGGAGAGGAGGATGAGGAGGAGGAGGGGGAGGATGATGATGAGGCGGATGTGGAGGAGGAGGTCGAGGAGGACGAGTAGGAGGAGGAGGGAGGAGGAGGGAGGAGGAGGAGGAGGAGGATGAGGGGGGAGGAGGAGGAGGAGGAGGAGAATGAGGAGGATGGGAGGGGATGGGGGCGCCTTGGGCGCCGCGTTGAGGGGGCGCCCAGCTGGGCTGGCCATGGCGCGGCCCCCCGAGGCCGCGGCGCCCTCGGCCAGAGGGCCAGAGGAGGAGGGGGAGGCGACGACAACGACGACGACGATCATCCTCGCCTGCTCGATCCTCAAATTACTCCTCTGCCTCTTCCTCCTTCTCCTCGCCCTCCGCCTCCTCCTCTTCCTCTTCCTCTTCCTCTTCCTCTTCCTCCTTTTCCTCGCCCTCCGCCTCCTCCTCCTCCCCCTTTCCTCATCCTCCGCCTCCTCCTCTTCCTCCTCCTCCTCCTCCTCCTCCCCCTCCCCTAGCTCTGGAGGAAGACGAGGGGGAACAACGAGGACGAGGAACAGGAATCGCATCCATGATGACCCAAGATGGCATCCTCGATGGCTCCGAATGCGATGTGCATTACATAAACACATACAACGCTTTAGAAAACAATGAAAAATTGAGTATGTTAGTGGTTTCGAAACTTTTCTTGAAACTTTCCTGGTTTCGAATCTAGCTGAATCTTTGGACCTCTGGGGAAAGGGGGGGCTACGAAAGCTGCTGCATGCAGCCGGTTTCGGCCCCACCGAGGGGCCCACTCCGGCGTGCCTTCGGGCGGGACGAAAGGGAGGGTGGGGATGGGGAACGGGGTGGGCTACGAACTCTGCTGCATGCAGCCCGTTTCGGCCCCACCGAGGGGCCCGTTTCGGCGTTCCCTCGGGCGGGACGACAGGGGGGGGGATGGGGAAAGGGGGGCTACGAACTCTGCTGCATGCAGCGGGTTTCGGCCCCACCGAGGGGCCCATTCCGCGATGCATGGGCGCCTCCCGGCGCTGGGGGGGGACGGGAAAATCAGCTACGTGAGCTGATTCTCAAATCCCCCCTTTGCTATCCCACCCTTTCGCCCAGCCCGACTCTTTCGGGTTGACCCAAAAAGGGGTCCAGCGACAAGGGGGTGGTGCAACAGATTTGGCGCAATAGATTTGTGGGGTTGCAATACATTCGGGGCGTGCAATAGATCCGGGGTGCAAAGGTATTGCTGGGCTTTCGCGTGCAATGCATTACTTGCAATACACTGCAATACAATTCTCTGGAGCAATGCATTAGCAATACAATTGCCCCAAATCTATTGCACCACCTCCCTTCTGCTGGATCCCCGTTTGGGTCACCCAAAATGGTCGTCGTTCGAGGCTGGACGGTCCAGATGGTGTTGGAGACCCTCGCTGCAGGCGCCACGGTACGAACCCGCTGTCTCTTGTCCCCAAGCCCCCTCGCGTCGTGAAAAAAACTCGAGGTTCGGGGGGGGAGGGTGCTCGATTTCGGCGGCGAGCGAGGGGGGAAACGAGGAGGAGAAGGCCTTGTCAGAAGGCGGCGGGACTTCTCAGAAGCCCTCGCGCCTTCTGAGAAGTTTGCTGTGTCTCCGGGGAAGGCTTAGAAATCTTCTCCGAAGGCCGGGGGACTTCGGAGTCTTAGAGAAGGCCCGCCCCTTCTCACTTCCCCCCGCGCTCGCCGCCAATGCTTAAGTACCACGCCACGGGGCCGTCGAGGAGCGACGTGGGATGAAGAGCCAGTCTTGGGGAAGGGGTCGAGATATCCTCCGCATCGTTCGGACGTGTGCATTGCTTCTCGGCGAGGACCTTCGCGGAGCATCTTGTTGGATCGCCATGTGAACGGATACGCGCACGAGGTCGAACGTCGAAAGATGCAGGGGGGGACGGACGTCCGAGCAGTGGCCAGCCTCTGGGTGTCCACGCTGCGGAAAACACGACGGTTGGGGCCTGCGGCTGCGACACCCCCTGGCTTCTGCACGGTAGCTTCAAGGCGTACCACAGCGGGTACGATTCGCCCAAAGCGCCCCGACATTCCACATCCTGGATGATCCTCCTCCTTCGTTCCTCCCCTCTCCTGCGCTGGCAGAGTACACCCCCAGGACGAGAGATTTTTCTTGGGCCCGGATCGACGGCTTGAAGTCTGGAGCAGACCCGCATGAGATAACCACCGTCGGATCCCGTGAAGTTCGCGCGGATCCAAGTGTGCTTTCGGCGTTTGCTTCGGTGGATCCGATGTCCGTCCGCGCGGATGCGATTTCGGATTTGCTGGATCCGTGTTCTGTCTTACTAATTCACTGCGGATCCGATCCTTACACAGTTGCATCTTTACTCTATCGAATGAAAGCGGGAAGCCAGAAAAATCGGATCCGCGGACCTCGGAACCCGCTCGTGCTAAGATTCTATGGGGGAAAAAAGGGGTTCGGTCATTCATTTCCATCTCGTCATCGCCATTTGCACCTCGAGAGGAAAGTCATTCGCCCTGCGTTCGTATAGCGCGGACGTGGGTACTCCAATCCGATTGTGCGATCCGAGACGACACGCCATGTCCTGGTCCGCCTGTTATTTTCTCGGCAACTCATGCATGCTTCAATCGCTGACACTCTTAGCATTTGCTGCCTGGTAGCTGCCGAGCTGCGAGGTCAGTGTCCCACGCCAGCAAGTCTGAGCATCGACTGGCAACTCCCACTGCTGCATATAATCACAATCGTGCGTGGGGAATCCTCGCGGCAACGTTATAACGTTGCATGGCGATTGCGTTGACGCTTGGAAGCTTGTTCGGGGATCTCAGGCCTCGGGGGGCCGTTTTTACCTAACAGCGAAGACTGATAGGTTTCTAGTTGACTCAAAAGAGCTCACAGATCACTCCACAGGGGGGTCCAGGCAGGTGTTGGGGAGTTGCCGGGCGGCAGGGTGCCGGGCTCGTTTTTCACCAACAGTCACACACTTCGTGCTCTTCGACTTCCCAGAACTCCATTCCCAGGCCACATTCTGAATACCCGGATGCAACAGTCACACACTTCGTGCTCTTCGAGATCCCAGAACGCCATTCCCGGGCCACATTTAGAATAACCGGATGCAACAGTCACACACTTCGTGCTCTTCGAGTTCCCAGAACTCCATTCCCGGGCCACATTTTGGAATGCCCGGAGCCAACTGTAGGCCACTTCGTGCTCTTCGAGTTCCCAGAACTCCATTCCCGGGCCACATTTTGAATGCCCGTAGCCAACTGTAGGCAACTTCGTGCTCTTCGACTTCCCAGAACTCCCATTCCTGGGCCACATTTTCAGCAGGGGCAAGAGCACGACGAGGAGGAGGACGAGCAAGACCAGGAGGACGAGGACGAGCAGGAGCAGGACGAGGAGCAGGAGGAGCAGGAGAAGAAGGACGAGCAGGAGGAGGAGGAGGACGAGCAGGAGGAGGAGGACGACCAGGAGGAGGAGGACGACCAGGAAGAGGGAGGAGGAGGAGGAGGAGGAGGGGAGGGGGAGGAGTACCAGGAGGAGGAGGAGGAGGAGGAGGAGGAGGAGGAGGAGGAGGAGGAAGAGGAGGAGGAGGAGGAGGAGGACGAGGACGAGGAGGAGGAGGAGGAGGGGGGGGGAGAGTACCAGGAGGAGGAGAACGAGGACCACCAGGAGGAGGAGGAGGAGGAGGAGGAGGAGGAGGAGGAGGAGAGAACACCAGGAGGAGGAGGACGAGCAAGACGAGGAGGACGAGAACGAGGGCGACCAGGAAGAGGAGGAGGAGGAGGAGGGGAGGGGGAGGACTACCAGGAGGAGGAGGAGGAGGAGGAGGAGGAGGAGGAGGAGGAAGAGGAGGAGGAGGACGAGGAGGAGGAGGAGGAGGACGAGGAGGAGGAGGGGGGGGAGAGCACCAGGAGAAGGAGAACGAGGACCACCAGGAGGAGGAGGAGGAGGAGGAGGAGGAGGAGGAGGAGGAGGAGGAGAGAGCACCAGGAGGAGGAGGACGAGCAAGACGAGGAAGACGAGAACGAGGACGAGCAGGAGGAAGAGGAGGAGGAGGAGGAGGAGGAGGAGGAGGAGGAGCAGGAGAAAGAGGAGGAGAGGAGGAGGCAGGCTGAGGCTGAGGCTGTGACTGCGACTGCCGTTGCCGCTGCGACAGTCATCGCGAATGCGACTACGACTGCGATTCTTTGAACAGAGCAATCGACGAGGAGGGATCTACCAGGAGAGGAGGAGGAGGAGGAGGAGGAGGATGAGGAGGAGGAAGAGGAGGAGGAGGAGGAGGAGGAGGAGGAGGAGGACGAGGACGAGGAGGAGGAGGAGGAGGAGGGGGGGGAGAGTACCAGGAGGAGGAGAACGAGGACCACCAGGAGGAGGAGGAGGAGGAGGAGGAGGAGGAGGAGGAGGAGGAGGAGAGAACACCAGGAGGAGGAGGACGAGCAAGACGAGGAGGACGAGAACGAGGACGACCAGGAAGAGGAGGAGGAGGAGGAGGAGGAGGAGGGGAGGGGGAGGACTACCAGGAGGAGGAGGAGGAGGAGGAGGAGAGGAGGAGGAGGACGAGGAGGAGGAGGAGGAGGAGGACGAGGAGGAGGAGGGGGGGGGAGAGCACCAGGAGGAGGAGAACGAGGACCACCAGGAGGAGGAGGAGGAGGAGGAGGAGGAGGAGGAGGAGGAGGAGAGAGCACCAGGAGGAGGAGGACGAGCACGACGAGGAGGACGAGAACGAGGACGAGCAGGGAGGAAGAGGAGGAGGAGGAGGAGGAGGAGGAGCAGGAGAACGAGGAGGAGGAGGGAGGCAGGCTGAGGCTGAGGCTGTGACTGCGACTGCCGTTGCCGCTGCGACTGTCATCGCGAATGCGACTACGACTGCGAGAACAGCAGAATTCGACAACTGGATTTTCATCTGAATCTTAAGGGGAATGCTTTCAGATATGCTTCTACACATCGCTGTTAGGTTGCTTTGCCGGGATAATTTTATCTCTCTCTCTCTCTGTCTCTCTCTCTCTCTCTCTCTTTCCCCCTCTCTCCCTCCCTCTCTCTGTTTCTCTCCTTCTCTGTCTCTGTCTTTCTCTCTCTCTCTCTATCTCTCCCGCTCTCTCTTTCTCTCTGTTTCTCCATCTCTCTCTCTTTCTCTCTCTCTCTCTCTCTCCCCTTCTCTTTCCTCGCTCCCTCTCTCTCTCTTTCTCTCTCTGTCTCTCTCTTCTCCCTCTCTCTCTCAATTCTCTCTCCTCTCTCACTATCGGAAGACGCCTACGGTGAATCACTGCCGCCCCCCTGCCTTCCGGAATCGCCCATGTGGCCGAGCGTTGTGGCAAGAGCTCTGCCAAGCTATCGGGCCATGTGTTCCCCCAGCCGTGTGGAAACCTTCCGGGGGACACTTGGGGGAGGATGGCGGGGAAGATCAGGAGGAGGAGGAGGAGGAGGACGATTAGGAGGAGGAGGAGGATGAGGAGAAGGAGGAGGGGGATTTTGGGAGCCTCTGGGTTCCCTCTTGGGGGCCTCTTGGGGGCCTCTTGGGCCGTTTGGAGGCCTCTTGGAGGCCTCTTCCAGACCTCTTGGGCCATCGTAGGCCATCTTGAGGCCATCTTGGGCTGTCTTGGGTGCATCTTGGGGCCATGTTGGGGTCCCTTGGGACCTTCGAGGTGCTTTCCGGTCCCTTCCGGGTGGCTGGCAGGATCGGCCGAAGCCCCACAGGGAGTTCTTTTGGAAAAGGACCAGAACCAAAAGGGGTTGGATTCAGCTCGCTAGGCACCCCTGTGGCAAGCCAACAGGGGGCGGCGGATCGAAGACGCCTACTGCGAATCACCGCCGCCCCCCTGCCTTCTGGAATCGCCCATGTGGCGAGCGTTGTGGCAAGAGCTCTGCCAAACTATCGGGCCATGTGTTCCCCCAGCGTTGTATAAACCTTTCGGGGAACACTTGGGGGAGGATGGCGGGGAAGATCGGGAGGAGGAGGAGGAAGAGGAGGAGTAGGAGGAGGAAGAGGAGGAGGAGGAGGACGACGAGGATGGGGCATCTTGGGAGTCTCTGGGGGGCCTCCTGGGCACTCCTGGGGCCTGCTGGGAGCCTCTTGGAGGCATCTTGGGGGCGTCGGAAGGCCGAAGAGAAGGAAATGCCAACATCTTTCAAAACCCAATGTGTAATCAATGATTTGGGCCTCTTCGGGCCTTCCTGGAGGCCCTCTTGGAGGCCTCTTGGGCCGTCTTGGAGACTTTTTGGGAGCCTCTTGGGTGGTCTTGGGCCATCTTGGAGCCATCTCGGGCCTTCTTGGTGGCCTCCTGGCCCTTCTGACGCGTTCGAAAGATGTTTTGGGGGCCTCTCTGGGCCAACTTGGGGCCCTCTTAGGGTGCTCCAGGGCCGTCTTGGAGGCCATCTTGGGCGTCTTGGGGGCCTCTTGGGCGATCTTGGGGCGTTCTTTGAGGTCTCTTGGGCAGTCTCGGACCGTCGGAAGGCCGAACCGAAGGAAATGCCAGTTTTTCCAAAACCAATTGCAAATCAATGATTTGTGCCTCTTCGGGACTTCTTGGAGGACCTCTCGGAGACCACTTGGGCCGTCTTGGAGGCTCTTGGGCCGTCTTGAGGCCACCTTGGGCCGTCCTGGAGGCTTTTTGGGCGGACTTGGAGGCATCTTGGACCATCTTGAGGCGTCTTGGAGGCCATCTTGGACCATCTTGGGCGAACTTGAACTCTTGGAGGCCATCTTGGGCCGTCTTCGGGGATTTGTTCTAGACGTTGAGGTTGTTTCCGTTCCCATCGGGGTGGCTGGCGGGACGGACCGAAGCCCCAGGGAGAAAGAACCACATTCAAGCCGTAAGAAGTCCAGCATGCCAGGAACCATTGTCATAAATCAACAGGGGGCGGCGGATCTAATGCCCTTCGGCCCATCCCGCGACGGTGCCTGGGTTGTGGGTGCAATTCCTTAAAGATGCTTCTGGGGGTCTCTTCAGGGCCCTCTGTGGGGCTTCTTGGGGGTCAGGTGGGGGGCCTCTTGGAAGTCTCTTGGGGGCCTCTTGGGAGCCTCTTGGAGCTTCCTGGGGGCTCTTGGGGGCCTCTTGGGGGCTCTTTGGAGCATCTTGGGGGCTCTTCGGGCCTCCAGGGGGCCTCTCGGGGTCGAGGGGTCGAAGTATCCATGCGGGTCCTCCTGCCTGGGCCCTCTCTCGGATCCGTCTTGGGGGTTTCCTGGTCCGGTTTGGAGGCCTCTTGGGGCGATTTTGGGGGCCTCTTTGGGCTGTCTTGGAGCGCAGGGACGCCGAAAAGGCGAGAACGCCAACATCGCTCAAGCACCCAAGGCACATGAACGATGTTTTGCCTCCTGGGGTCCTCTTGGGATGCCTCTTGGAGGCGTCTTGGGGCGCCTTTTGGGCATCTAGGGCCGTCTTGGGGCCACGTTGGGCGTCTTGGACGGATCGTTCGCGCCTCGGGGCCCTCCTGGAAAGTCCGTCTCGGAGTCCTCTGGGCTCAGAAGCAGTCATGCGGGAACGCTCATTGGGGCGCAGGGACCACGCGGCGCGCCCCAAGAGATTTGGCAATTTGGGGTCCGAGCCTTTTAAAAAAGAGCTTTCTGGACTGAGGACTGCGGCCCTGGAGGATCCAACAGGGGACCTGGGACATTCCCTCTCGTGCCTCAAGAGCAAGCCCAAACGGTGCTTGCACTGATGGGTTTTTGCTTCCTTGCCCGAGGGAGCTGAGCCTGACCGTAGGTACGGCGGCTATGCTGTCGCCGTCGCCGCCCCGTTGCCGACCATATATATTGTGCCACGTAGATTGCGCCACCTCGATTGCACCATATAGGTTGCACCGCATGGATTGCACAGCGTAGATTGCGCTACATAGGATGCACCACATATAGCGCACCACGAAGATTGCTCCGCATAGTCTGATCAACATCGATTCTCCTTTTGAGGAAGAATAGATCCCCCCCTGGGATCATCGGTCCCCCTTTTCGTATTGCAATGTGCAAGTGATTGTTCCCCATTGTCCTCCCGAAATATGAATTCATACCATCCCAGCCAAGCCAGTATCCGCCCCCCGCCATCCGCTGGAACAAAATGTTATGCGCGCGGTCTCGTTGATCGAAAATCCGCAGTTCCCGAGAATATTTTGGATACCAGAAAAAAACGAAGGTCGTCGCGCGCGCATGCCGAAATCCTTCGAAAACCTTCGGTCCCATACGAATTTCGAAATCGAGTTTCAACACAACTTTTTTTTAAATAAAAAAACGGGTTTCGCAACACGGATGTTCAAACAAAGCTTGCGCGTTCTCGCGGTTTCCGTTAAGAGAAATATGGTTTCCGCATTTTCAGAAAATGCTACCATACAGGCTTCGCGCTCGCATGTCGAAATCGTTCGAACGCCCTTGCGCGCGTTCTGGGGCGGCACGATCCGTGTCACATAATACCATGCGGGTCACTTTCGCGCGTCTGCCGCGCGCGCATGTCGAACTCCTTCCAAAACCTCCATCACCGACGCGAAGGCGCCGTCATCGTCGGCGTGATCAGCATCGGCGCCGTCATTGGCTGCCCCGCCGTCGCTGCCCGTATCGTTCCCAGCATCGCTACTTTCATCATCGTGTCTACCGTTGTCGACGTTGCCATGATACCGCGCCCGCCCAAATCGCCGACTCGCGCGAAGTGCCCGCTGGGATGTGCCGAGCGGTCAGCGCGTTCGCGTCGGCCGGTTCAAACTAGTTGGCCGCTGCGCGCGCGAGCATGTGCGGGCTAGCGCGGCCGCAGAGATGCACCAGCCAAGACCACGCACTCACCGCAATCGTTCCCCCACGGGTTTTGCAAACCAAGTTTCGGGTGGGTGGGTGGGATGCTTGCGCGAGCAGTGGAGTGGACAACGTCAAGTCTGGCAATGTGAGTTGCACCGCAAAAATCCACATGGGTTCATGGATACTGCTCCACGTAGACTGCACCACATGAATTGCAAAGTACATGTTGCACACCATAGATTTTACGACATGGGTTGCAGCACGTAGTTTCTTCTTTCAACAACAATTCCCTCGGGATTATCGGCCCCCCTTTTTCGTATTGCAGGGTGCAGAGGATTTTGCCCCATCGTCCATCCTAAATATGAATTCAGACAGTGCCATTTCACGTGGCATCGCCCCCCCCGCCATCCTCTGCAAAAAACTATGCGCGCGCACTCGTTTATCGAAAATCAGCAGTTTCCAAGAACCCCTTGCAACAACATGTCACGAAGTGCACGCGTGCGTCGTCGCGCGCGCATGCCGAAATCAGTCGAAAACTTCGGTTGTCGCAAGGATGTCAAGATCGAGTGCCAAAGAAACATACAAACGCACATGGTCTCGCAACTCTCTCTCTCTATTTCTTTTTTTGTTTCTCTCTCTCTCTCTCCCCCTGATATATATATATATATATATATATATATATATATATATTTATATGTATGTATAATCATGCGCGTGGGCTCTTGCGGAATCTTAAGAACGCCATCGTGTTTCAGCATTTTCATAACATTCTACCGAACGGGCTTCGCGCGCGCACGTCGGAATCGTTTGCGCGCCCTCGCGCGCGCGCCGTCGCGAGAATCCTTTTGGAACAAACTGGACGATGCGCACGCGCGCGCGTCGTCGTGCGCGCGCGACGAAATCAGTGAAAAACCTTCGGCATCGTAACATGTTCAAAACCGATTGTCCACCAAACATATAAAAAACGATTGTTTTGCAAATTTAGTTTTCCAGACAGCGCGCGCCTGCGCTCTTGCGAGCTTGTTTGAAAACAAGAGGTTGCTCACCATATTCATGGTACTCTGCCAAAAAAGGCGTCTGGCGCCGCATGCCGACACAATTCGCGCGCCCTTGCGCGCGTGCTGGAGGGGGGTGGGTGGGCGCGATCCGTGTCAAAGAACGCCATGCGGACCGCTCTCGCGCGTCGGTCGCGCGCGCATGTCGAATTCTTCCCAAAACTTTCGCCACCGGCGAGAACGCCGTCATCGTCGTCGGTGCGATCGGCATCGGCGCTCGCACTTGCCGCGCCGCCGTCGATGCAGCATCGCTGCTATCAGCGTCGTGTCTGCCGTTGCCGACGCTTCCATGATACCGCGCCCGCCCACGCCGCCGACTCGCAGTGAAGTGCCCGCTGGGATGCGCCCAGCGGTCAGCGCCACCGCGGCCGCGTCGGTCGCGCCAAGCTAGCTGGCCGCTGCGCGCGCGTGCCTGGGTCGGCGCGGCCGCAGACACGAACCAGCCGACGTCAAGCACGCATCGCAAGCGCCACCGCGTGAGTTTTGTAGACCAAGTTGCGGGCGGGTGGGTGGGGTGATTGCGCGAGCAGTGGAGACGGCCAAACGCGACGCAGGGTAGTCAATTTTCCTTTCTATGGCGAGAATACATTCGACTCCCCCAAGGATTATCGGCATCCCTTTTCGCATTGCAATCTACATATGGGTCATCCCCGTCGTCCATGAACTCATGCCATGCCAGCCCTTGTGGTATCGCCCCGCCAACCGCCATCGTCTGCAAAAAAAACACAACGCGCGCGCATTCGTTTATCCAAAATCACCAGTTTTCAGAATCCGCTGCGGAAAATGCGACGAAGTGTATTCGCGCGCGTCGCCGCGCGCGCATGCCGAAATCTGGCAACAACGTTTGCTGGGTGCCGTACAGATTTCAGAATCGAGTGTCCACCACACTTAAAAAAAAAAACACATGGTTTCGCAACACGGATGTTCACAAACAGTTTGCGCATGTGCTTGCGAATTCTGAAGAAAGTCCTACGGTTTTTTTGCGTTTTCACGAACAAATGTTACCAAGCGGGCTCCGCGCGCGCATGCCGAAATCGTTCGAACGCCCTTGCCCGCGTGCCGTCGTGAATATCATTTGCAACAAATGGGACGAAGTGCGCGCGCGCGTCGTCGCGCCCGCATGCCGAAGTCCGTCAAAAACCTTCGGCTTCGTAGCGATTTCAAAACCGGGTGTCCAATAAACATACAAACGCACGGTTTCGTCGCACCCGCTTCTGATATATTTGTATAAAGCGTGCCTTCGTGTTCTTGCGATGTCTTGAGAAAACTATATGTTTCTCAACATGTTCCTGGAGTTCTGCCAAGCGGGCTTCTGGCGCCGCATGCCGGCATCATTCGCACGCCCTTGTGCGCGTGTTGGGTGGTCACGATCCGTGTCAGAAAATACCATACGGGCCACTCGCGCGTCGGCCGCGCGAGCATGTCGAATTCATTCCAAAACTTTCGCCACCGACTCGAGGATGCCGTCGTCGTCGTCGGCGTGATCAGCATCGGCGCCCGCAGTGGCCGCGCCTTCGTCGATGTCAACCTCGTCACCGGCATCGCTATTTTCATCATCGTGTCCGCCGTTGTCGACGTTGCCATGATACCGCGCCCGCCCAAGTCGCCGATTCGCAGTGAAGTGCCCGCTGGAATCTGCCCAGCGGTCAGCGCCACCACGGCCGCGTCGGCCGCGCCAAGCTAGCTGGCCGCTGAACGCGCGTGCTTGGGTTGGCGCGGCCGCAGAGATGCACCAGCCAACGCCAAGCATGCATCGCAATCGCCACCGCATGGGTTTTGCAAACCAAGTCGCGGGTGGGTGGGTGGGGTGTTTGCGAAAGCGTGGGATGTGTCAACTTGTTCGTTAATATCAATTGCGCAACGTAGATTGTTCAACATGGCTTGCACAACATAGGTTGCCAGAGACACAATGCTTGGGGTCCACGTTGGTATTCCCTCCCTTGACGAGGCCCCTCAGGATCCTTGGCCCCAGGGGCACCCTGGACGCCCTTGCAGACAGTCCCCTGTGTTTGCTGGGGCTCCTGAAGTCCCTGCTGGGCTTAAGCAGCGGGCCCACATCGGTCAGGAGGGCGGCCGGACGGCCCCTCGAGGGCCCAGAGAGGCCCCGGACACCCACCAGACGCCCGAAGACGACCCAAAGACGACCCCCAAGAGGTTTTTTCGAAACGCCAAAAAAGCAATTGATGTCCATGGTTTTTTCCCTACCTAGGCTCTGCCTAGAAGGTTTCTTACTGTCTTGGCTTAAAGGGGCGGGCAGTGGAAAGCGCCCCGGGCGGCTCCCCCAGTCCCCTGAGGGCCAAGCAAAAGCAACAGCAAAGGTGAAAGCAAACGCGCGGTTCCCCCAGTTGCGCTCCCTGGGTGCCAAGCAAAATCAAAAGCAAAGGCAATAATGAAGGCAACGCGAAGGCAAAGCAAAAGCATAGCATAGCATAGCATAGCGCAGCATAGCATAGCATAGCATAGCATAGCCTTGCCTAGCCTAGCCTAACCTAGCCCAGCATAGCATTGCGCAGCATAGCATAGCAGAGCAGAGCATAGCATAGCATAGCATAGCATAGCGCAGCACAGCATCCACGATTGCTGTTGTTATATATATATATGTATATATATATATATACTTATATATATATGTGTATATGTGTGTGTTTGCGCGCGCACGCATGTTCCATGCATGTTGTCCGTCTGTGGGCCATCTTGAGCCCTTAGTGGGGCAGCTTGAGCCCTTAGGATTCGCGAAGGTTTCGCACTCAGCACCGGCCTGGAGACATGAAACCCGCTCCTACTAATGTTGCTTTCCTAGAGGCTCCAACTCCTAGGTAGGGTCGCACTGGGATGATTATATGATTCGGGGCATCGTAGTTCTTCGGTCTTCGGAGCGTCCGAGATCGCCCAGAAGGCCAGAGCATCGCCCCAAATTAACCAAGAGAGCTTCCAGGCTCCTAGAGGATCCCCAAGACGGCCCAACAGGGCCACACGATGGTTGGAAGAGAGCCCCATGACGGCGCAAGATGGCCCTCAGACGCCGCCCGAATCACTCCAATTGGTGACCCGGTCGTTCAGGGAGACCGCAGTTGGACGCAAGGTGGCCCGAGGAAGCACCCAGAGGCCCCCAGAAGGAACCCAGGAGGCTTCCAGAAGGCCCCAACAAGCCCTGAAAACCTTTGTGAGATTTATAAGAAGCTGAAGATGGGACCGATTTCGCAAAGTAGGGCGAGAGCGAGGAAGAGGAAGAGAAAGCATGAGGGAAGGATAACGAATAACATTCCGATTACGACGATGCCACAAATGGCAACAACCAATTCTCGCTAAATGTTCAGTTTTACCTTATTGTTTTCTTGTCTGAATGCCAAACCTTAAGGACCGAGGTGCATGGCGCGAAGCGCCAATGCAGTCTCGCATAAATAAGATGTGTGTGTGTGTGTCTATGTGTCTCTCTCTCTCTCTCTTTCTCTCCCTCTCTCCTGCTCCTCCTGATTCTCCGTAGCTGTTTTGCCCCGAGAGCCCCTGACTGTTCAAAGTTCAGCATCTCGTGAGTCATGTATACGGACATTCGGGATGGAGCATCTGCAGGCGCTTGTCAGGTCGTTGCGCGACGGCGCCGCGGGCAGTTGCGCAGCGCAGGTCGCCGCGGCCGTTGCGGCCGCGGTCGTCGATGACGCAGACGCTCTTGCGTGGGAGCTCCTTATCATAGGTTACCGCGCACTCGATGCCGTCGACGACCAGCAGCTTGAGGTTGCGACAGTCGGCGGCGTGCCCCGGCGAGGAAGGCAGAGGGGTTCTGTAGCAAAATAATGAGAGTTCTGTACACCGTCTCAATTCCGCCTTCAGCGTCGAGCAGCGTCTGGCAATCACTGAGGTAGCGCCGATTTGGGATTTTTACTGGCGTGGGTCAGCGTCGATCACCGTCGACTAGCGCCGACCAGCGTCGACCCATCGAGGAGGGGGGCGGCCTTCTCGGAAGGCGGCAGGTCTTCTCAGAAGCTTCTGCGCTTTCTGAGAAGCCGCCTGTGGCTTCGGAAAGGGCCCAGAAGGCTTCTCGGAGGGCGCGAGGGCTTCTGAAAGCCCCGCCGCCTCCTCAGAAGGCCGTGGCCCCCATCAGACCTCCAATGGCTCGATGTTTTCTGTGCGGGCCCCTTGGGCTCTGGACCACCTTCCGGGGACTCGCTCTTCCTTCCCGATCGTTGTTTGACGGTGCCGTCTATAAGAAGCAGGGATGCTTCTAAGAAACCTTCCCCCTCCCCCTACCCCACTCCTCCCCCTCCTCGTCCTCGTCCTCGTCCTCCTCCTCCTCCTCCTCCCCCTCCTCCTCCTCCTCTTCCTCCTCCTCCTCCTCTTCCTCCTCCTTTTTTTCTTGCCCAAGCCGATCGGCGCTTACACCTGTGGCGTCAGTGGAGCTGGTCGACGGCGACCCCGTCGACCAGCCAGGAAAGTTAAAGGCAGAGCCGTAACCCTCAATGTCGACGAGGATGCAGCTCGGTCTAGGCGGAGCTCAGACTCGTGAGTTCCACGCAGAAGCGGTCGTGCCAGCAACCGTTCTGGAGCAGGAAGCCGCAAGAACGGGACGGCACGACCAAGCAAGCCAACAGGTGGGACAGGAAGGACAGCAAGGACAACAAAGAATGGTAACAGAGAGATTCTGAGGACAGGGATAGGGAAGATTGCGTGTGGCTCAGGCGCGCAGACAACGAGGCTGCGTCGCCAGCCTCCTGTTGATGCCATTTTGGCAGTCAGACCGAAACGCTCGGCCGCGTGCTCGATCGAGGATGGGCCCACGGTCTCCTTCCCCACCAGCTGATCCACCTCCTCTCCTATCATCCCCATCTCCACCTCCTCCTTGAGACACTGCGTTAAAGAACAGGATGGGCAACAAGAGAGAGGAACAGGGAAGATGGCGAGCGAGAGGAAGTCCAAGCGAGCACGACTGATAGCCAGGTACGGCAGCGGCTGGCGAAGTCGGCTTGCTCGCGCCATGCCGTCCTCACCCCCTTGCAGCGCCCCCAATATTCCACCGACCGATGCCCCCGCCGTCGGATACGTGCCCACTCCAGGGGCGGACACAGGGGCCCTGCAGTGGGGCGGGCTTCCAGACACCAACATCCACTCCTCATTATGAAACCCCTCCACCTCGGCTTCGCAGCTCTGTGCATGAAGCGCGCGCGACGCCCGCGCCAGCCCATTCGGGCCATTCGGATGGCACGAAACTCTAGACTTCAGTAGAACCTGAGCACGGCAGCACGAAGCTGCGGCTCCGACGCCGCTGTCGGCGAACCCGCATTCCCGTACACGGAGCGCGCGCGATGCCCACACCAGCCCTTTCGGGCCACGGGCCGCGGGCACAGTCTGGAGAGCTCAGGCGGGAGTAACTTCCGGACTTCAACAGAACCCGAGCACGGCAGCACTATGTTGCGGCTCCGCCGCTGCTGTCAGCGAGCGCTGGCCTAACACGGCTTGCATCCCCGCCTGGTCTCCAAACGCCACCCATACCTCCCTGCCACCACAACAGCACAATGCACGCAGATCAAAGCAGGCCGAGCAGAGCAACCGCTGGACGGCACTCCTTGGAAACTCTCCTCCCGCCACCTCCAACACCACCTCCTCCGCTTCCTCCATGAGCGGCCGACTCCGGCCACCTAGCTGCGGCGCCCGCCGGCCACCTAGCTGCGGCTCCGCACGGAAGGCTGGACCAAATATGGAAAGGTCGAGTGTCTTCTGCATCCAGAAGGGCGAAGCAGTGCAACCGCCTCCAGCAGTCGACGGCGAGAGGCTGGCCACGGTGCTGGACACAAGCTCAGCCAGAGTCACGGTCTCAGAATTCGTCTGCAGCGACATTCGCCCGTTAGTCTCGTCTTTCCTCTACATCCACTCCTCCACTGCCCCACATCTTCCGTGAATAGAGGGCGGGTGTCTCTTCTGCGCAATGCAGCCAACATGGGAATTGCTTGGCGCTCGCCAACCTACACGATACACGGCGTTCGAATTGACGGATGTTGTCGCAACGCAGCGCTGCACGACGCTCGGCAGTGATTAAGACAATCTCCAACTGCGGCGCGAGGGAAGCAGCCACGTGCACGAGGGGGCAAGCACAACGCTGTATAAGGCATCGAACGCGGACTCGCTCATGCAACAACACTCGACCAGCTTCTCCAGAGTAGTCTCGCGCGTCTCCTCGGTCATCTCCGCGGTGACAGCGTCGAAAAGTCGGCGCGCCGTGGCCAGGACGGAGACGTGCTGGAACCTGGAGGCCGCCGACGAAGATCCTGCTGAAGAGCGTGCAGCATACATTCTCTCCACGACGAGGCAGGGCCTCGAAGTCGCCCAGCGCGGCAATGCCACGCAGCCTCTGGCCTCTTCGGCCGTCTGGAAGCACCCGCAGGGCTGGCTTCGGGCAGCTCTGCCGCCGCCGCCGCCTGCCGCGGGCGCCCTCGAGGGGGCTGCCGCAGATGGAGGAGTCCGGGGGTATCCTCCCTCCTCTGCAGCCTCTATATGGCGGGCGCCTCGCTGCCGCCGCCCGCGCGCGGGGCCCCGCTGGCGGCCCCACCCCGGGTGGGCCACGGCTCTAAGCATCGAATGCGGCAGTGGCGTCGTCGCGTATGCCACGGACACCTTCGCCGTGCAAGACGGTGGGCACGTCCATGTCACGGCCCCAAGGGCCAGACATGGACCTGTGGTGGCGGTTGGGTCAGTTGTTGCGCGATCGAGGGCGCGACAGCATCACGGCGGTCCGCATCAGCTCGCACCTAGAGGCGGAGGACGCTATCCGGCGTGGTGTCGATCCCAGGTTGGTTCGTGGCAGCGCAGCAGCCGACGAGTTAGCTGGGCACGCAGCTCAGCAGGCCAGGCTTGGCCCCGAGGAGCGAGGGCGCGTGGCGAAGGTCGAGGCCATGGCAGTCTGGTGGGGGCTTTTCCGCTCCGCTCTCGACGCCACGGAGGCGGAGCCCCGCAGACGACCCGCGAGGAACGCACGGCAGGCCCCTGCAGCGGCCAGTGCAGTCGCTATGTTTCTTCGACCCGCGTGCTCGGGAACGACGGCAGGACGTGCCGGGAATGCTGTCAGTCGGCACCGGGCGAGACGCGCACGGCGCGGCTGCAGGACCCGTGCTGGCCGCTTCTGGGGAGGAGCCAGGATTCTGCTTGCGCGGGGCCCCGCTGCGCCGCCCAGTCAGATCGGAGGCACAGTTGCCCACGATACCCGTGGCATCGCTCGGACGTGTGCATTTTTTCCTCGGTGGGGACCGTCGAGGAGCATCCTTGATCATTTGGCGAAAAAACCACGCACGAAACCGAAAAAAACACAGGGAATGGACGTCCGAGCGATGGCGAGTACCCACAACATGGAGGCAGAGGCGTCGCTGGTGGTCTGGTTTCGTGCCGGCTGCAGCTCCTGCAGTCCTGTGGGAGGCCGCTTTCTTTGGGACTTGGGCCACGACGGCGGTGCCCGATGGCCGGCGGTCCACCTGCTTCGAATGGGGGCCGAGCACCTGCGACGGAGGCAGCTTCGGCAGAGGGCCGGGCCCCGACCTCGGAGGCGCCATCACCGGGCGCCAGGAGGTGTGCACTGCTCAGCGGGCGAGCACGACCCCTCCTCCTCCTCCTCCTCCTCCTCCTCCTCCTCCTCCTCCTCAAGCAACTTGGGCCCGAGCATTTTGCTGGGACCGACTCCAGTACCTGCGCGTAGGTGCTTGGGGCACACCAGTCTCGCACACTTTTGTTGAACACGTGCCAACTGGTGACTAAATCTGGAGTTCAAAGAGCAATGGCGGGAGTACCGAACATGGCCACAGGATGGTCCAAGTGCCATCACTGCAATCGTTGCGAATGGAACAGCATCCTGAAGTCCAACAATTTCCAGTGCAGCAGGTGTCACATGAAGGTCAAGCTGCACAAGCCCACGAAGTCGGACAACGATGCCAAAACTAGAGCTGGCCACGTTCAGGATCCCCAGGGCACCCAGGCCAAGCCCGTCACGGAGATGGAGGCGCTGAAGCTCACCATCCAGACCACGACGGACGTCGCGCGGAAGGATGCCCTCCAGCAGAAGCTCACGGCCATTCAGAACAGCCAGGCCTCAGAAGGCTCGGCTGCATCTGTGGGCGCGGCAGAGACGTTACGCAAAGCAGTGGGAGCCTGGAAAGACGCAGATTTCAAGCATGGACAAGCAGTAGCACATGTAGTACGATTACGTGATTCCCTGGCAACGGCCGAGGCAAAGGAAAAGGCGGCAGCCGAAACCTTAGCCCAGGCCACCCTGGTCAAGCAGCAAGCGACGGCAGCCCTGGCAAAGATCGAGGGCATCACGACGCCAAGCAGCCAGAACCAGAAGGACACGGAGGTCAAGAAAGAAGGTGAGTACAACCCTAACTTCCAGATCACGTGGGACGAGAGCATGTTCACAGACCTGGACACAAAGGAGTACGAGCAAGAGGAGAAGGACAGACTGATCGCCATACAAGCTGAGCTGACAACCTTCCGCACCAAGGTGCAGGGCTACAACTCGGAGGTCGAGAAGTGGCTCACCGAGAGTGCGGAGCTTCGTCAGAGGGCCCAGGACCGCGCTGCCAAGAAGCGCAAGGCCACTGGCGGCGCCCCCGAGCAGGACCCAGGAGCCTCGCCCGAGAGGGCTGAGGGCGGAGCGGCGCAGACGGCCCCTCCCACGGAGGCTGCCGCTGCGCCAGCGACTGGGTCCAGCCAGGCAGCGGACGCTGCCATGAAGGCGCCGCCTGACGAGGCCACGGCGGAGGAGGCAGCGCAGAAGGAGCAGATAAAGCAGACGGCGCAGAAGTTGTCGGAGGCCAAGTTCGCAGCCCAAGTCCAAGCTCGCGGAGCCCGTGGAAAAGGTCAGAACCAGAACACCATGGGCAGCGGCAAGGGCAAGGGCTCGACGGGCCAGCAGGCGCCGTATTGAAAGGATGACGCGGAGAGCAGCGAGGGTCAGCCTCGGCAGGCATCAGAGTCTCAGGGAGAGACTCCAGGGTCGAAGCCAGCCAACGAGGACAAGACCAGCAAGCTGTTCTTCGCGAGTGTCACCGCCATGGGGGATAAGTGCTGGAGATTCATTGAATCAAATAAGGCATCGCATCAATTCTTCGGTCTTGCAGAAACGCATGTTGGAGCAAGTGAGGTTCGCAAGTGGGACGCCAAAGCCCGCAAGAGTAGCCTCCGCCTGTTAGCCAGCAAAGCACGCTCGACCAATAAAGCTGTTTGCAAGGGTAGATCCAGTAAAGCAAATGAAGGGGGCGAGTGGGTACTCGCTCACGGCCACCTTCAGAGCAGTCAGTTAGCAGCTCCCGAAGGCGCCAAGGCCCTCCATGCCAAGGGTCAGGCGGGTTGGGACGGTTTCATGCCAGTAGTAATTCAGTTTCAGGGTTTTGTGCTCGTTTTAGTTATCTTTTATGCGTACCCGTCGATAAAAATGACTGGCAAAAATCTGTCGCGGTTTCACCACCTTGGAGCGATGTTGAATTCTCTCAGGGTACCGTGGATTGTAGCAGGTGATTATAACATGCCAGCGCCCATACCTTCTCATTCAGGCTTTTTGACCGCCGTGGGCGGGCAGGCGGTGCAAGCATCAGTCGAGGCCACTTGTTCTACGGGAGAAAAAGGGTCCCACATCGACTATTTGGTTTGTAGCCAGTCCGCCAGAGCCCTCATCAAGTCTGTCGTACCTGTAGCTAAAGTGCCGTGGAAACCCCACATAGGCCTTTCTGTAGGAATCCGCTGCGCTCGGGCCCAGTTGGAGACTAGAACCCTTAGATTGCCTGCTAAGCTTCCCCAGGAGCCAAGACCAGTTGCCACAGCCGTGCCCCGGTCCAAATCAGCTCTTGCGAGGTCGAAGCGCCAGCAGAAGCAAGCACACACCAAGGCCAAGAGGGCCGAGGTGTATTCAGAGTTGTTTGGGGACCGCGTGGAACCCGAATCGTCAGCCGCGCCTCGCCGAAGAGCCCAGGGTGGCGACGAGGGGGACGCGGCTTTTAATTTTGAATGTGATAAGGATTTCGAAGCATGGCCAGAGGACGATTGGCTGACGCAGGAAATCTTCGAGACCGAAGCTGACCTTATAAGTGTCACCCCGACCCCCCCTTTAATCAGCCAGGCCGACCCCCAGGGAGATAGACCAAGTTTCGAGATCCCTGAGCAGACATGGAGGGAGTGCCGCCAGAATGTTGGATTTATTTCCGAAGCTGACTGCCCACCGCCAGGCTACTTTCTCGACTCGGTCAGTAGCCGTTTTGGCTCAAGCAATCTTGGCTCCATCAGCGCCCACTTCGCCTCCTGGGTCACCGCGCTGGAGGATGCGATTTACACTCATCATGCATGTAAGGCCCCGCCTGGCGCCCGCAGAGCAGAAAGTGCCAGTTTTCACAAGTCAGCGGTCCAGCAAGGGGCTTCACTTGGAGAGGCCCAGCCATTGCAAGACGAAGTTGCGAACTGGTGGACGCAGGTGAGTACTATTGCAGCCGGCCTACAAAAGCATCGAGAACGCCAAAATGGGAAAAAACAAGTCGAGCATTTACTGGAGTGCTGCAGCAGCTTGGCCAATGATATTCCAGACAAAGCATCGCAAATTCTCACAAAGCTGGAACCAATTTTCGATAGTGTGGTCAGAGTTTTGAGAACAATCAAAGATCAATCAGATTCAGTGGTCAAAAAAGTTGCAGCCCTCACACGAAAAGCGAGTAAAAGGTCCCAAGCTCGAGCTCTCCATGCATCAATGGAAAAGTTCCGAACGTGGGTTGATTCTCAGGAGGCAATGGGATGTTTGCATAAATATATAAAGAAACAGCCGCTGCCGCCGCAAGAGTATGAGACATGTGACGGAAAGGTTATATCTTCGCCGAAAGATATGATCGACGCCAAGGTACCTAAGTGGATAGGTATCTGGGCGCCACCGTGGTTGAGTTATGAAGATTTGAACAGAGCTTTTGGAGAGGCTCGTACGGCAGCAAGCGTCGACCCCTTGTTGCCATTAGATCCTGATGACATCAGAAGAGCGACAAAAAATGAGGCCTAATGTAGGCCAAGGAGTTGACAGATTATCACCGACAGACATTGAAAGACAGTCAAATACAGCCTTGGAAGAGCTTTCAGAATTGCATCAATCAATTGAAACAAGTTTGTGTTGGCCTGTACAAACTCAGTTGGTGATTGGACATATGACGCCAAAACATCGTGGAGATGGTGACAGAGTGATAGGATTAATGTCAATGCTGAGCAGAGTGTGGTTGCAAGCACAGACTCACATGTAGCTGAGTGGTCAACGGCAACGGCCCCCAAGTGGGACGCTGCAGTGGAGGGCAATGTAGCCCTCAGAGAAGCATTCGTAAGAGTATTGGACGAGGAGTTAGCTGGAATTTTGAACACGCCCCTCGGACACGGACTCATGGATATAAACGGATTCTATGACACAATAACGTGGTGTAGACTAATAACTTGTGCATTGAGGTTGGGGTTCCCTGCTCAGATCCTCTATCTGGAATTATTAAGCTGTGCAGCGCCGAGAACGCTCCGACAATCAGGAGCATTCTCAGAACCCTTCAGCCCGACACAGTCAGTGGTTCAAGGATGCAGAGGAGGAACGAGATTTGCAAGAGCAATGGTTTACTTCATATTGGAAACAATTACTGTTGCGCATCCAAACTTCACGCACATAATATGGATTGACGACTTGAGCCAAAGCGCAAAAGGATCCAGACACATGATTAGGAAGCAATTGGTACAAGTGTTGGTGGACACATGTGATGGATTGAAAAAGCAAAAGCTCAAAGTGGCAACAAAAAGTGCAGTGATGCGCACTTTCATGGATGATGCCAAATATGTAGCACGGAGGGTTCGACACGCAGGATATCCACTGGAGGCCTCATCCCAAGTGTCATACTTGGGGGCGGATTTATCAGGGGGGCGCCGTCGTGGTCGAGCGGTCAAGCGTAAAAGGATGAACAAAGCGGGTGTTATGAGCGCAAAAATTACACAAAAAAAGCCTTGCTGCCGCCACCCGCCAATCCAAACCAATGATCAGACTTGAACAGCAGGGGGCGCATGCAGCAGGGTCGTATGCACATCAATTGCACGGATGTTTCGGACAGCAGTTGCAAACGTTTAGAACGCGTCTGGGGGCCATCAGCGCAGCCCCCACGTCAGGGAGGTGCCTGACAACATTGCTGGCGCTAAAGTGTCCCGACTCAGATCCTGGAGTAAAAATGCCAGCGGAGTGCCTCCAGCTATGGTTCAGAATGTGGGCGTTTGAAGGGAAATCAATGCAGCCAGCGGTCAAAAAAGTATGGAGTGCAACTGTCGAAAGGCTTGTTGCCATGCAGCCAGGTCAAAGACATCGCCACATACGAGGTCCCCTGACAGCTGTAATCACCAATTTGCTTGAAGCGGGGTGGACACCCACCTCGGCTGAGTCATGGGACAGGAAGCCCAGACCCGATGGAGAAATAATAGAGTGGAATTTCCCGCCAGAGGCTTTCACAAAGTTTGCGTCAGTGGATACAGCAGGCGACCTCATTCGGGAATTCAAAGAGGACCGCCAAAATATGCATTGGCAACAAGCCAGCAAACACTACTGTGGAGAAGGATTGGAAGAAGGAGCAGATATGTACAGTTATATCCAGCTTATAAGACAACTCAGAGATGTGCCTCAAGGGCACAGATTGTCGGAGCTAATGGTGGCCATCGCAACGGGGGGAACTTGGCCAAGGCAACGTCGTCACAATTGGGCCCCAACCAAAGTGGATAATCTTTGCCCTCGGTGCAAAAGGTCGCCGGAAACAATGTTTCACATATGCTGTAGTTGCGATGAAAACGAACATTCAAAAGCGTATACAGTAACGGACGAGTTATTGCCAGAAGCGTACAGCCAACGCGAAGCCACGCAATGTTTCTGGTTGAGAGGTCTGATACCTAAATCGTGGACAGCTGCACCGCCGCCGCCGCTTGATTTTAACTGGAAATACGGAGGACGACTCAACTCAAGCAACAAAAAAACGCTCGGAGTAGGATCGCAATCCAGGCCAGTCTGTGTAGCAGGTGATGCTAGTGGGGGAAAGGGCACCATGGGCCCCCGCCTTCGTAGGGTAGGAGTTGCCATATTTAAATTAGACCTCCCTGGGGGCCAAGTTGAGCCCTCCAATGAGGCCTTGGACATCTTGGGCACAATTCACGGGGCCCTTCCAGGGCCGCGCCAGACGGTAGCGAGAGGGGAGCTTGCAGGACTCCTCTTAGCGTGTCAGGCCTCGGCTGGGCATCTCATTTATATGTGTGATAATATTGGCGTAGTTTCGGGCTTTTATAATAAGAAGTATTTAAACCCAGAGGGTGAAGATTCCGATCTTTGGGAGAAGCTTGGTCAGGAGTTTCTCCGTGGTCGTGACCCTTCTTGTGTAACAGTGCTGTTCGTGAATTCCCACCTAGACGGCAAGGCTGTCTTTCAGGGGCTGTTTCCAGGGTGGTTGATTTTAGCCAATGCTGCAGCAGATGCAGCAGCTGAGGTCGCGTCAGACGAATGCCGTGTCCCTGCAAAAGATAGGCGCAGTGTCAATTGAATTGAGAAAAAGGCGTTTCTTGTTCGACACAAATTGCTGCGGGCCACCCTTGATGCCACGGGTGTCGAGAAAGAGATTGCTGCCAGTGAGCGAAGGAGAAATATGGTTGGTCCTGACGCCAGCGTCCTCTCCCCTCCCCCACCCCCTGGCCAAAAGTCAGCTTCTGCTTTCTGTGCAGAGCATGCCCTCACAGACCGTGGCAACGGATGCCAGAGGTGTGGCAGCACCGCGACTCAGGCCGAGCTCCTTGAATGGAGAAAGAGCCCATGTTTCGAATTAAATAACCTAGGAGGCGCGTTTCGGTCTCTCCCTGAGGAGGCTCGGTTACACCTGGCGGGGGGTTGGGTCCATCAAACGCACCAAATGCAGTGCCACTCGGGATTACAGACTTGGTTTTGCATAAGTTGAGGTTTCTTCGGCCAAGCCCAGCTCGTTAGCTTAGGAAAGGAATGCCCGAATGTAATACCTAAGCACCGACAGGAATACCTAAGCCGTATTTCCCGCCGTCTTCCTCCGAAGGTTTTAAGCAGGGCTGAGAAGGGGAAGAGGGGCAGGCTTTAGGGGGGGGTGAGCGGTCGTCCGTCGTGAGCGAGCGAGCGGCGACGGCGCGTGCGCGCGGCGCGCGCGCCGCCCCTCCGTTCACCAACTTCAAGGACGGCGGCCGCCCCCGCGCGCGCGCCGCGGAGCGCGCGCGTCGCCCCCCCCGCCCTCCTCCTTCTGCCCCTGCCTGCTGCTGACAAGACTTAGTCTTTGCCTCACTCACTCACTCCTCCTCCTCCTCCTCCTCCTCCTCCTCCTCCTCCTCCTCCTCCTCCTACTCCAACCTCTCGGGAATCTGATCGTCATGCCCTCAGCACCCAGAACGGCCCGAATGGGCCCCCGCTGGTCCCCATCTTCTGGAGTGGCATTCGGAAGCTGACGAAAAGCAAGGGTGCATCTTGGACGAAGCATCACCAGAGGTGTCTCCGAGGTCTGGTTTCAGGTGTCCGCTGGCCTCAGGCGAGGCTGTGCAAGCATGGGCTGCATACAGACCACCTTTGTCAGCTCTGTCGAGGAGCACCTGGCACGCTGTGGCACCGTCAGTACGAGTGTCCTGCTCGCGAGCCTCTCCGCAGAGATCACGTAGGACACAGGCTGAAACAATGTGCATCACGAGTAAAAGACCTGCCCATCCTCAGTGAGAGGTTTGCTCGAGGGATATTTCCAGACCCTCAGGCCCTGTTCGAGCTCCCAGAGGCTTACGAGAGCATTCGGTTGCACAACCGTCCCTCGTCAGGTGTGCTTTCAGGACTCATGTTCCTCGACGGGTCCGCCAAGTGGGCCAACCTGGAGGGCATGTCTAGAGCGGGGTGGGCTATATGCAGTGTAGATCGGTTTGGGAATCTGATATCGGCTGTATATGGTCTTGTACCTGTGAGTGCCGCCCCCCAGCAGACCAGTAAGGATGGGGAGGACTATGCTGTAGATATGCTGACGCAATTTGGTCTTCCCCCGTTTCAGTTGTATATAGACTGTCAGTCAACTCTGGATTCCTTGGCCAACGGTCCTGTGTGCCCCGTGGGTCCTGGGGCGCCGAGGGGTTACCTCTGGGGCACGTTCTGGTCCGCGTTTGGCCAAGGGAACTTCGAGGCTTTTAAGACGAAGGCCCATGCGACGGCCTCCGACGTCGAGTCTGGGGTCACCACGGCGTGGGAGCAGCGTGCGAATCAGCATGCTGACACCTTCGCCAAGGCTGGCGTCGATCTGCATGGGCGGACAGATGACGATATGTATTTGTGGCGTGGCTTTCGGAGCCTGGCCATGGAGGCTGGGAGGTGGGCGGCCCAACTTGAGGTGGCCATCTCGTCTCTGCCAGGGAGGGGCACGACTGGCTTGGAGGCCACTCCGCCCCCAGCGCCTGTTGCCGCCGCTGCTGAAGCCGACCTCTCCAGCCAGACCATGGCCGAGGACGGGCGGCCCTCGGTGGAGGGGGAGGACCTGGGGGATTGGGAATCGTTTGCTCTCCTGGTGTTCCGTGTCAACGGCCATGCCCTGCTTGGGGCTAAAGTTTTGGATGCAGTTGGGAACACCAAGGGGAGGCTTCAGTTCTGTGAAAAGTGTGGTAGCTTTTGCTCGGGGGGGAACCCCTCGAAAGGATTGCAAGGCCCCTCTAGACCCAAGACGGGTGCCACGGGAGGGCTCAGCGATCAGTTGAGGAGAATTCGGCAGTCGAAGTTCCCCTCGTATAAGCAAGACCTGAAGGGGCTGCTCCTTGGGCCCCATGTGGGCCTCTCCCTCGTCGAGCGGCGGGCTCTGGCTGTTGCGCTGAAGTCGGGAGGTCCTGGGGCCCAGCGGGACAGCCATTCTGGTAAATTCGACTCCCAGGGCGGGTACGCCTGCAGGGAACAGGTGTTGGATTCGTTCGGGCTCGTGGAAGCCGACCTCGCTTGGGTCAGAGACCGCGGCGAGGCTTTTACACGTCCCAAGGCCCTCCGCGAGGAGGAGACCGATTCGGACGCTTCCGGTTTTGTCTGATCTTGGATATGTGGCTTCAGGCCCGTCCCCAACATTCTCCTCCTCCAACCGGCCTCCCTGTGCCGCGCACGCCAGGTAACACTCGACAGGAAGTGCGGCGCATACCGGGGGCTGTAAGTCAGGAGCAGGAGTGTCCTTATCAATCTGCTCTTCGACGTGTCGAGTCCCGCCAGAGGGTGCCAGCCTTCCTGAGCTACCAGCACCAGTGCGCTGGACAGAGGTATGCGCTGCTCAGCGGGACGCGCATTTCTCGAAATAGAGTACCAGCCTACCGTCTCCGCCTGTACCAGACAGCACTACGCTGGGCACGATGAACCACGCTGCACGACCTTCGAGGACGTCCAAGAGGCCCCTCCGCAGTCATGGGCAGCTGGTAGGCCACGAGATACCCCAGAGAGCCAAGGACTGTGATGTCAGCAGGTGCCCACTCGTCCCCCCAGCGTCTGCCCCTGGAGTGGGTTCTTACTCGTGTACCAGGGGTTTGCGCAGCAGGAGTCCCTGGGGGGGACGAAGTGGCACGAAGCCAGAAGAACTAAAGCTGCACGAGAGAGGGCGCTCAGCTGGTGGTCGAGGAGGAGGCCATCAGGGCGAGCTCACCAACGTGCCCCAGCAAACCGAGCTCACCAGAGCAGCATGCCAAGGCTCGGCACCCCCGCGGAGGCCACCTCGAGAATGGGGATCTCGAAGGACGAGGAGTCGGTCTCCAACGAATAGCGCCCAGTTGCCACCGACACGGCCGATGCCGAAAGGATAGGAGTGGCCGCCACCATCAGCACATGAGGGGTTGCGGGAGGCACGCCCGAGCGGGCCCGTAGTGGGAGCGGGCCAAGGTCCGCGGCTCCCTTGGTGGCGGCCAGTCGAGTGAGGCGGAGCTCGGAGCCAAGAGAGCCGATCAGCTTCGCGCCAGGAGGGCGAGGTTACTGCCGCAGAGGACGGAGACTCAGCCACGATGGACTCACCAAGCAGTCTGGAAGAGGTCCTGAGCCAGACGGTCCCAGGCGACGTGGCGCTGACGAGATGGACGGCGGAGGAGCACAAGGTCCTCTTGCATGCCGCCGCCGTCTCGACCAGCCTGGAGGAGGAGAGCCCAGCTTTGCTGACCTCGTCTTCTGGGCAGCGGGCGTTCGCAGGCCGCCGAGGTCCCCGCAAGGCACCCCAGCCGCCGCGCCAGCTGGTGCCACGGCCAGTCGGCGGCGCCTCTGAGGCACGTGTCGCGGCCGCCAGCGGGCGCCCGCTGGCTCGCCGGCCCGCCGCGCGTCGCTCGCCCAGGCGGGGCCGCAGGGTCGTGTCTCGAGGGACACGCGCCGTCCGCCCTCGAGCCATCCTCCTCCTCCTCCTCCTCCTCCTCCTCCTCTTCCTCCTCCTCCTCCTCCTCCTCCTCCTCCTCCCTCCTCCTCCTCCTCCTCCTCCTCCTCCTCTTCCTCCTCGTACTCCTCGTCCTCTTCCTCCTCCTCCTCCTCCCCCTCTTCCTCCTCCTCCCTCCTCCTCCTCCTCCTCCTCCTCCTCCTCCTCCTCCTCCTCCTCCCCCTGTGCGCGCCGCCAACTCTGTCTCCCCCCCCGGTGCGCGCCGCCGAGACGGCGTCTGCCGTCGCGGCGCTCTCCGCCCTCGCGGAGCGGGCGGCCACGAGGCGGGGCGGGGACCGCCGGCCAGGGGCGGCGCTGGTCGGCGAGGGGTGGCCCCGGCCCGACGGTGTGCGGGTCGACGCGTGGGGAGTCACGTTGCTCGCGTGCGCGCTGGAGGCACTTGGGCCTCCCAGGTGAGCGACTCTAAAGAAACGGGGCCGACGGGGTCGTCTCCGCCAACATTGGCGCGCAAGCTGCACGCGTAAGGTCGCGCGTGGGCGCCTTCGTCTCGAGTGCATTGTGCCGCGCTTGCGGCGCGCGGAAGCCGCCGCGTGGGGTCGCCGCGTCACCTCGAGTACCCGTTTTTGAGTGTCGCTCAGGTGGGGTCGGGGCAGATGTGGGGGAACGAACAATGACGGAAACATAAGAGGTCGGCTGTCCGCGCGGATTCCTCGGATCGGCGCACGACCCCCCTCCCTGGCGCGCGGAGCGCGCCAGGAGCGGCGCCGGAGGCGCCGCCCGGGGGCCCCAGCGCCGATCCAAGAAATCCGCGCGGACCTTTCGAGTTTTATGTTTGCGCAATTCTGCGCTCCCCTAAGATGGGGGGTCGGAGGAGCGCGCCGCATCGCCGATGCATCGCCGAGGCAGCTCGATGAGGAGCCCGATCATCTCTTCTCCACGCCGGCGTCGCCGCAGCATCGCCGACGTCGCCCATGCACCGGCGGCGCATCGGCGATGCGGCGAGATCCTTCGACCCCAGCTGCTCGGACCGCATCCGGGAGGCCCCCAGGCAGCAGGGGGCCAAGACTCGGCGACGCGGAGGAGGGAGCCTTCGCTGGAGTGACCCTCCGGTGCTGGCGGTCCCCCATGGGGTCCCCCGACCGCTGAGCGCGATGCGCGCGATCGTGTTTGGCTCCCCCGCGGCCTTCAAAAAGCCGCGCACCAGAGGTCACTCTTGCCTAGGCTCCATCTTGTGTGCAGCCGAGAGACTCGAAGAAGAACAGCGGCAGACACAAAACAGAAGTCAGAGCTCCGCGCGGATTTCGCGGATCTGCGCTGGAGCCCCCCGGCGGCGCCTCCGCCCTTGGCGCGCTCCGCGCGCCAGGGAGGAGGGCTCAACGCAGATCCAAGACATCCGCGCGGACCTCTGAACGTTCATGTTTATGTCGTGTTCCTTCCTGCAAAGACGAAGGGCTGCATCGGCTGCTCTCTGCCATGGCTCTGATCGGCACACCGCTTCTCTCTTCGCGAGGCTACATCGGCCCCCAGCGCTTCGTCAAGCCACTCGATCGCGTCCATCGGCGACTGGGCATGCGACGAAAAACGCTGCGGAAGAAAGACGGCGAGGGATCCTGCCGCATTGCAGGCGACGTGAAGGCCATGGGCCTGCAGCAGCAGCAGCGGCAGCAGGAGAAGCACACTTGCCTTGACTCTCTTCCAGGACCTCCTGCCCGAGAGATGCCGCGAGGATGCCCACAGGCGGCGCTGGCTGGCCGACGATCCAGTGAGCAGGGCGGGCGCCACTCGCGACAGCATGCTGCGAAACAGGCAGGGCGGCAGAGCCGGCTCGCGACCCGTCTTGCACAGGGCGCCAGGCCGGGAGCGGCGATGGCCGACCGTGCTGCCTTGCTCTCCAGCCGCCTGTGGGCTGAGGTGGTGGCACCGGCCATGATGGGCCAAGAGGGCGCGGCGCTGACGCCCTCGAGCTCAGAGAAGAAGGCTCTGCGCCAGTTCTTTGTCAAGGCTGTGAAAGAGGACGTCTCTGAGACCCACGTCACCAGTGAGGTTGCGCGGCCATACGCGTTGGACAAGTGGGCGGCTCGCTGTGACAAGCAGTGTTGCGCCTTGCTGAGCTTGGCGGATAGTGCTCGTTGGCCCCACGCTGAGCTTGGGGACACGCTGCGTGTGGCATCTGTTGGCGGTGGCCCTGGCAACGACGCGTATGGCACGTTTGTTTTTGCCACACTTTTGCGGCGCTGGTGCAAAGTCGAGGCCGCGGTCTTCGACTTCAGTTCCGCTTGGCAGCCTTTGTGCGACGCCATTGCCGAACCGAGCGTTCTTGCTGACTGCGCTCTGCTCCTTGCTGGGGAGATCAACGATCGTGCGGGAGATCAGGAAAGCCGCGTTCCATGTGAGTACACCCTCGGCTTCCATTTGGCTGATCTGCGGGCGCCAGCCAGCGCAGCTGTGAACGAGAAGTTGCTTGAAGCAGCACCTGATATGGATCTCTTCTTGTTTTCCTTCGTAGTGAGGGAGTCGCAGGCATGCAGGTATGATTTGTTGCCGACCTTGTTTCGACGCAGCCGGAAGGGTGCTGCGTTCGTATTCTTGGACATGCATGTTACCGATTTGGTACCAGTGCAGGAACTCGTTGAAAGATTGCAATGTCAGGAAACACAGAACTTCGTTTTCACTGGTGACGATGTCCAGTACAAGTGCTCATTCGAGAGTGTCCGCTTGGGATGCTCTGAGCAGTACCCATTCTTTGGCTTAGCTTTTCTGAAAGTCAGTTAGATTAGGTAGATCTGCGCATGCGTGCCACTTGAAAGTTGGCGCTCTTGTATTCCCGTCTTGCAATTCCTCGCCAGACAATACACAGAGCGTGAATTACCTACCCCGCTTTCGCTTCCAGGCAAAACCAAGCCATACCACCCGCCTCCTCGTCAAGCGGCCTGACCAGTACAGGCCGCAATTTGGCATCGTTTGGTATCTCTTGGAAGCGAGGGTGGTCAAAAGCGAGGTAGGTTTGTTTTCCCTCTAAATACACTCGACAAGTACCCAGGAACGCACCCTAAAAAAGGGAACGCTAGAGTGAGTGATGAAATGCTTTGGCGAGAAGGAGGGTGCCCAGGAAGAGGAGGCGGCAAGGTCGGACCAGACCAGGTCGATCTCTCTCTCTCTCTCTATCCCTCCTCCTCCTCCTCCTCCTCCTCCTCCTCCTCCTCCTCCTCCTCCTCCTCCTCCTCCTCCTCCTCCCCCTCCCTACTCCTACTCGCTCCCAATGACCCCTCCCTCCCCCCTCCTCCTCCACCCCTCCTTTGCTGCCTCACCCTCACAATCACTCAAAGGCACCCTGATGAGCCGAATCGTTCCCAGCACCCAGGAGACGCACAGGAGCCGTTCGCTCGTAAGCCTCGGGGTCCAGGAAGCACAGCGAGCAATGTCGTCCGTGAGCCTCGGGCGCCACGGGACATCCAGGGCTCGTGTGGGCATTTTTTTTTTTTTTTGTTGTTTCCTGTTTTTGTGTGTGTGTGTTGCATGGTTTTGCGAACTGGATATCCGCGTTTCCGATCGAGCGACGTTATTTGGTCATGTTGGAGCCGTCTTGGTAGAAATCGCGAAATTGAAAACAACAGAGTTCTCCCAAGAGGTTGCAGGAATTGGGCCTCCTGGGTGCCTCCCCTGGAGGCTCCGTGGCCACTTGCGGCCACGATCTTGAGCCAACCTGGAGTGATCAGATCGCGCCATCTCGGAGGCAGCCTTGAAAGCCGCACTGCAGTGTCTGGAAGACTGATGGGTCGTGGTTACAGTGGGGGCCCATGCCCAGAAGCACCCTGCTTGCCTCCAGGGTGTCCTGGCTTTCTTCGGTTTCGATGGTTTGGCGATGGAGAGCGCGATACTCCCACGCCAGAGATCGATGGACGTCCTAGGGTTCCAGGGTTGGGTTTCTTGTGGAAGGTTTCTTGTGGTCGGGCCCCTACAGTGGGGACCCATGCCAAGAAACACCCTGCTCGCCTCCAGGGTACCCTGGGTTTCTTGGGTTTCGATGGTTCTGCTATGGAAAGCGTGACGTTCCCACACCCAAACTCAATGGAGGTCCTGGGGTCTCAGGGTCGGGTTTCTTGTGGAAGATTTCTTGTGGTCGGGCCCCTACTGCAGGGCGTCTGCCCCCCCCGTGCCAAGGCGTGAGGGGCGGGAGACGGGAGGAGGAACGAGGAGCGCAGGAGGAGGGAAGGGGTTGAAGGAGAGGGCGGGAAGTCAGGATGGGGGGGAGGAGGCAGGAGGAAGAGAGGAGGAGGGAGGAGGACGAGAGGACGGGCAGGGGGCACGGGGAGGGAGGAGAGGGGAAGGGAGGGAGGGAGGAGGAGCGCGAGAGGGGGGGGGGAGCCGCTTCCTTGCTGCTGGGTGCCCCCCGCCTCTGTACTGTGCCGAAGGCCGTGTTTTTGGATGCGGGGCCGTTGTGTCAACGCCTTGGGGGCTGGGAGGCCGTCCAGCGGCCGAGAGCGACGAGCGGCATTGACGCTTCCGTCGTGGCAAGAACTCGGCGGCGCCCAGTCAAGAGGAGGGTGAAGACGAGGAGGGAGATGTCATGGCCAGGGCCATGACATCCCCCAGATCGCAACGCCCCCCTTCTTCTTTCAACATGTTCCCAGTCCCTCCTCCCCCGTCGTGGCAGAACTCGGCGGCGCTCCATCAAGAGGAGGGTGAAGACTAGGAGGGTCACCACCCACCAAACCACCCCAACCCAACCCGGAGGTCTCGATTTTGCCCTCCATTTCCAGTTGGGGGGGGGTCGGGGAACATCGAGAAAACAGATATGGAACCCGTACCCCCCCCAACCCGAAATTCGGGTCTTCGGGTTGGGTTGGGGTGGTCTGTAGGTAGTCAGAGGGAGATCTCATGGCCAGGGCCACGAAATCTCCCAGACCGCATCGCCCCCCTTCTTCTCTCGATATGTTCCCATCCCCTCCTCCCCTGCGCTAATGCCTCGGGCCATCATGCGTTCACCGTTAAATCCGTCTCTTCCTGGCTCCTCCTCTTTTGCACGCCTGACAGATGTAACATGTCCCCCCTCCTGCCCCCGCACCGGAGCCTCGAAGCTGACGTCAACCCCTCGTGATTGCTCTTCATGGCCCCCTCCTGGCTGGCACTCCGAAACGCATCCCGCCCTTGCTCCGCATCCGAGCCTCGAAGTTAAAGCCGCCCGCCCTTACTACTCCAGATTTCGTAATAAAGGGAGGGGGGTCTCATTTCGGGGGGGGTCTCTTCCAGGCTATCTTGGAGGGCCTGGGGGGTAAGGGGACGATGTTTTGGAGGGTTCTCCCACGGGGGAGGTCTGAAATGGGTTGTCTTGGAGGGTCCAGACCCCCTCCCTTTTATTACGAAAGCTGGAGTACTCTTGCTAGCACCCCTTCTTTGGCACACCCGAAAAATATCCCTACCTCCCTCCGCCTCCCTGGTGCTCCGAGTGCCGCGGGTGTTCTGGGCGTCCCGGGCTGAGGCCGGAGAGGAGACGGGCCTTCCCTCGTGTCTGGTACGACCACCACCGAACGCGCTCCGCTACTCGCAAAGTGCCTACAGTGAGCGGCTTGAGTAAGGAACACTTACTGTTCAAAAGGGGCTCGGTCGTTCCTTAAGGCCTGCATGCGTTACGTATCGTTCCCTATGCGTTTTTTTTTATCATGTATCGTTCCTTATGTTTTTTCCTTGGAAAACAAGGGCTTTGTTCCTTGTTTATCGTTCCTTAGGTCAGGCCGATGACTGTACTCGCAAACGTCAGACAAAACAATGTCTTCCTATCGGTAATGGGTCGTAAATTCCCCGCCCCGGATCCATGCCATATGCGAGTAGTTACTCTGCGAGTAGTGGAACGCGCTCGTCTAGACCTGATCTTTCCCCCTCCTCTCTCCGAGATCCGACGTGACGGCGGGACCAAACAGTTGCGACACCGCGGGAAGTCAGGACCGCAGCCCTAGACCCAGTCGTTCTGCGGCATGTCTCGAGCCAGATCGACCATCTGCGACGGTCAGGATGGGGCCAGGACGAGAATCCGTTCAGAGCGTTCCAGAACGCTCTCGGAGCGTTCTGGAAACGTTCTGAGAAGGCCGCGGCGCCCAAGACATCCTCCAAAGCTGCCGGATCTCGGAGACTGTCGATCTGTCCTCGCCAGAATTCTTTCATCCTCGGCAGGGCTTCGTATTCGTGGTCCCAGGGCCCGAGATCAGGCGAAAGCGCCCTGGGGGAGCGCGCGGCGGTGGCGCCGCGCGCGCGCGCGCCAGTGGCGTGCCAGAAGAAGAAACTCGACTAGACGCACGAGTTACTCCAGGTTTCGTAATAAAGGGAGGGGGGTCTCATTTCGGGGGGGGCTATTTTCCAAGCTCTCTTGGAGGGCCTGGGGGGGTCTGGGGACGATGTTTTGGAGGGTTCTCCCTGGGGGGGGGGTCTAAAACTTCTCGTCTGGGGGGGTTGAGACCCCCTCCCTTTTCTTACGAAATCTGGAGTAGTCATCACCCCCCTCTTTTTTCCGCCCCGAGGAGGAGGAGGAGGAGGAGGAAGAGGAGGAGAAGGAGGAGGAAGAGGAGAGGAGGAGGAGGAGGAGGAGGAGGAGGGGGAGGAGCCCCTCCCTTTTCTTACGAGATCTGGAGTGATCCTTCGCAGGGGTGGCCTCCGCCGGTGCGGGCCCACAGGGGTCCCCGGCGTCGCCGAGAGGCGGTGCGATGGCAGCGCCTTGCGCGCCCGTGTTTGGCCCCCCCGCGGTTCCTCCGCCTCCTCCCTCCTCCCTCCTCCTCCCTCCTCCTCTCCCCCCCTCCTCCCTCCTCCTCCTCCTCCTCCTCCTCCTGCCTTCCTCTCCTCCTCCTCCTCCTCCTCCTCCTCCTCCTGCCCCTCCTCCTCCTCCTCCTCCCCCTCCTCCTCCTCCTCCTCCGCGGCCCGTGTTGGCCCCCCCGCGGCCCGCAGCCTTCAGGAAGCCGCGCACGAAAGGTCACTCTTGAGATCAGTTTGTGATTGCTCCAGATTTCGTAACAAAGGGAGGGGGGTCTCATTTCGGGGGGGGGGGTCTGTTTTCCAGGCTATCTTGGAGGGCCTGGGGGGGGTCTGGGGACGATGTTTTGGAGGGTTCTCCCACGGGGGAGGTCTGAAATGGGTTGTCTTGGAGGGTCCAGACCCCCTCCCTTTTATCACGAAATCTGGAGTAACATATGAGGCCCCGCCCCCCATGGGGCTCTTGAGTAGACCCCGCGGGGCGCGAAACAATTCTTTTAATCGCCCGCGCCAGGGGGTCGTCACGGGCGCCGTCGAGGGGATCGTGTACCCACTTGCATGGCAGCCTCAATACGATTGGCTTTCGTACAGAAGTGGTTATGGGAATCGTACACCTCAGAGGTGAAGTTCTTCCCCCTCTCAGGCTGATTACTAGCGTGTCGCAGTCGTCGTTGTCGTCGTCGTTCGTCGTCGTCGGCGTCGGCGTCGGCGTTTGCGTCGGCGTCGGCGTCGGCGTCGGCGTCGGCGTCGGTGTCGGCGTCGTCGCCGTCGCCGACTACACCGGGGCGAGCCGGTCCTACGCAACACCCCCTTCTTTCCCCCCAATGGAGCATCCGCAGTATGTCGTCGTCGTCGCCGTCGTCGTCGTCGTCGCGTTGTTGGCGTCGTCGGCATCGGCGTCGGCGTCGTCGTCGTCGTGGTCGTCTTCGTCGTCGCCGTCATCGTCGCCGTCGTCGACTACAGCGGGCCTGCGGAACACCCTCCTCCCGCCCACAATCAGTGCGTCGCCGTCGCCGCGGTCGTCGTCGCGTTGTCGTCGGCGTCGTCGTCGGCGTCGGCGTCGGCGTCGGCGTCGGCGTCGGCGCTGGCGTCGGGCATCGTCTTCGTCGTCGTCATCGCCCTCGTCCTCGTCCTCGTCGTCTTCGTCGTGGTCGTCGTCGTCGTTGTCGCCGATTGCAGCTAGGAGAATTCGCACATCGTCGTCGTCCATCATTGTCGTCGTCGCCGTCCCCGTCGTCGTCGTTGCCGATGATGACGACGACTACGACTACAACGGGCATGCGCAGCACCCCCGCCCCCCCCTCATGGAGCATCCGCAGTGCGTCGTCGTCCGCCGTCGCCGCCGCTGCCGCCGCCGCCGTCGTCGGCGTCGTCGTCGTCGTCGTAGGACGTTGTAGTGGAGGGGGGGGGGAGAGAGGTGGAGGAGCACTTTCCGCCTGCTTCTTCCGCTCTTCCCCCTCTCTTCTTTTTCTCGTGTGTAGCCATGTCACCGCCCGCTAGCCGAGGCGCCTCTTTCCCCCGCCTCATCATTCTCTCCTGTCTGTAGCCGTTCTGGCCGAATCGCCCCGCTATATCGGGGGCGGTGCTGTCCCCCCCCGCTGAAGCGGCGCCGCTTGCGTCGCGCCTGTCGGCACATTGCAGTCGGCCGGGCGTCGGCGCTAATCACCGGCGCCGCCGCCGCTGCGTGTTTCAATCTGGCGGGCGTCTCCCACCGCGATTCGCCCGAGCAGAGGAACCATTGTGTTTAATCACGCGCCCCGTGATTTTGTTAATCACAAGCTGGCACTACCCAGGGTCACTCTTGCGTGTAGCCGAGATGCGCACGCGCCCTCTTCGCTTTGAGAAAAAATTATGTCCTAGTCCCCCCATGATGGGGTCCGAGTAGATGGGGTCGGATGATCGCGTCGCATGGCCGATGCATCGGCGATGCGGCTCGATGCAGATCCCGATCTTCTCCACGCTGGCGTCGCCGATGCATTGCCGACGTCGCCAATGCGTCGCCGGTGCATCGGCGATGCACCCGCGATGCGGCACGATTTCCCGACCCCATGTATTATCACCCCCTTTCGGAGGCCTCTGTTTCTCGCCAGCAACATCTGTATCCAATCAAACGACCCTTGGACGTTTGGGGGCGGGGTGCCCAAAACCCAAGGCGCGGTGCATACGGATAAAAACAGGTTTCGCGAGAGGCCACAATTTATCCAGATCCATTGCGTCCTGGGGACAGGGAATTCGAAAAGCTCAGACGCCGTGGATACTGTGGGGGCGTTCGTTGGGGAATGCGTCCAAGAGGCTTCAGACCGTGGAGTGTTCTTATCTAGTGAGGGCGGTGGTGATATGCGTGGCCACGAGTAGGGTTCCCCAGCTCCCAGACGATGGCATCATTGCCCAATGTTTTTTTTTGCCCAGTGCCCTCAACGTACAAGTCTCGCCCGCGTGAAAATCTAGGTTTTCGGACCGCTCCTGCCCTTGTCTGGGCCGCCTCGTCGCCAGGGCTGGGTGCGCCCCAGAATCTGGCCCTGGCGCGTCGTAGGGCGTGTCTGGGGGTCGACATCGGAGCCCCGGAACCCAGACCCCACGGCCCATTCCGAACTGATCGATCCGATGTCGATTTCGGCACGCCCGACCCGATTCGATTCCGATGTTCCGACGATGTGATGCGGCCCGATGCTTGCGTGGCGCCGTTGCGCATCCTGGCGCAGCCGATCCGAGCCGATTCCGATTCCATATCGGTGCAGCCCGATCCGACGCACATTCCGACTCGATCCTGTTGCCCGATTCGGTGCGCTCTCGCGTTGTGGAAAATCGCGACGTGCATTTTTGTTGTAAATGGTTTCGGCTCCTGGGGGCCATTTTGGGCCCCCGGGCTGCCAGAAAACAGCTCGGGCCGAACAGCTGGTCCCGACGATGAGGTCGAGACCTCCGGGGACCCTCGCTGCGACACAAGCGCGACGTCGGGTGTCTGGGCGCTGGCAGGCTGGAGGTTGCTCCGTTGGCAGTCCCTCTCGAGGAAGATTGGGGTTCGAGGGTCCTCCTTCTCTTCCTTCTCCTCCTCCTTCTCCTCCTTCTCCTCCTCCTCCTCCTCCTCCTTCTCCTCCTCCTCCTCCTCCTCCTCCTCCTCCTCTTCCTGGTCGGGCCAAAGTGCCCCCTGGTGCAGGCCGGGAGCACCGGGCCTTCGGGGCCCAAGACCCCGCACCCGGGCTTTCCTTCCCGGGGGGCTGCCAGGTCCCGTGGCCTCCCCCAGGGCGGTGCGGGAGCTCACTCCCCGCACTCGCCGCCTTGGGGCGGGACTGGCGGTCCTTTCCCCCTGTCGTGTCGTGTCGTTGTCGTCGCCGTCGTCGTCGTCATCGTCGTCGTCGTCGTCGTCGTCGTTTCGTGGGTCCCAGGGTCCGGGCCCTTTTTTTGCCCTGCCCCTTGGGCGTGCGGGTGGCCTTGCCCGTTCGGCTTCCCCCTTCGTGGGGGCGGCTCCGTTCGGTTGGGGCCTCCCGCCTGCCCGTGGGGCGGGGCCTTTTCCCCGTCCCGCGCGGGCGGTCTCGCCCGTCGCCCGCGTGGGCGGGGCGCCGCGGCCGCGCCGCGCGGCCGCGCGCGACGGCTCCGCGCGGCCGATGCGCGGGTGGGCTGGCGGCGGCGCCGCAACAAAAATCCTCCTCCTCCTCCTCCTCCTCCTCCCCTCCTCCTCCTCCTCCTTTTCCTCCTTGCTGCCCCTCGCAATGAAGATTGGGCTTCGAGGGCCGAGGTTCGAGGGCCATGGCTTTCGGGCGTTCTGTCGGGGCCTTGCTTGTCCTCTGGGGGGCTCCTCGTCGCCATGGCTTGATCCGCCCCGAAGTCCTGGCCAGGACGCACCCCTGAAGGGAATCCCTGGTCTCAAGAGGCGCACCGAGGCCTGAAGTGGAGATGCCGGAGTTTGTTGGGGGTTGGCGCGAGTCTCACGTCGTAGTGAACAATCACGCATTCGGGGTCTGGATCTCTGAGGTGTGCGGTTTTAACTTCTCTGCTAACCCACAAGTGAGGCTTATACTAGAGAGCGCTTGATTCCTGAACGATACCAGATGGGGGTGGCTTCTCCCGGCGATTTCGAGTGCGGCCGAACGGCCTGCATGCCTACAGTCTGGATAGAGTCGAGCTTTCCTTGCTGTCATGTAGCTGTTCCTGTTACTCCTCCGCGGGCACGGGAGCACGACGACGACGGCCACGACCACGACCACGGCCACGACCACGACCACGACCACACCACGACCACACCACGACCACGACGACGACGACGACGACGACGACGACGACGACGACGACGACGACGACGACGACGACGACGACGACGACGACGACGACGACGACGACGACGACGACGACGACGACGACGACGACGGCGACGACGACGGCGACGACGACGACGACGACGACGACGACGTAGACGACGGCGACGACGGCGGCGGCGGCGGCGACGACGACGACGACGTCGACGACGACGACGACGACGACGACGACGACGACGACGACGACGACGACGACCGACGTCTTTCTGAGGCCTCCGGAGGCCTTCAGACGGCTGGTGGATGGGGTTCCGGCAGCGCCTGTGGCTCCCGAGAACCTTCGAAAGCTCTTCGAGGGTCTCCCGATTTCTTCGGTCTCAAACGTCCGCCGATGTGTTGTTTTCAATGCGCGGCCCTGGTCACCCAGCATCAGTGTCTGATAGCCCCCGGGCCACTTTGTAACTCTGGAGCAATTTCCCCCCGGAGTCCGAAATATGTTGGAGAAAAACACGTTTTTGGAAACAAACGACAATGTATCGTCGGAGACCTCTCCTGGGGCGCATTCAGATTCGATTCTCGAGGAGGATCCAGCTGTGGCGCCGAGGGCCGCCCAGCAGGGGCGTAACATCTCCCCCTGTCTCCGAGGGCCTGGCGACTGCTTCGGACCTCCCTCCTCCGGCGCCAGGCCGAGCTGCGGCGGGCCACCTTCGCTCGGCATCGGTCCCTGTGCTCCTCCCTCGCCACCCACCAAACCACCATCACCATCACCAACCCACCCCGAAGGCCCCAATCACCATCACCAACCCACCAAACCACCAAACCACCATCACCATCACCATCACCATCACCAACCCACCATCCTCCCTCACTCACCATCATCAACCCAACCCGAAGGCCCCAATGTACCCTCCACTCCCAGTGGGGGGCGGGGGCCCTTGTGTCCTGTGTCCCGCGCCCCGTGTCCTCCTTGCATTCCTGGGGCAGCGTGGCCCTCGGAAGGGTCTTGGGGGTTCTCTCGCGTGTCCTCTTCGGATCTCGCCGGCCTGGAAAAGGCGAAGAACCTCTATCGGATCTCTTCGGCCATTCCCCTCGGCGGGGGAAGGGCAACATGCAGAGTAACCTCTAAGGGGCTTTAGTTTTGATCCCCTCCTTTCACTCGGCGGTGAACGCGACTGGTCCTACAGTCTCAGCGTAGTCGCAGTTGCAGTCGCAATCGTAGTCGTAGTCATAGCTGTCGCCGTCGTTGTTGCGCGGCGGGTGCCGCGGAAAGATCTAATCAGTTACCCCCAATCGAGGGGCCCCAATCCTTCAATCAGGTCGCCGAACAAATAATTAGTTTCCCCTATCAATGAGGGGGGTTCTAAAGACACTTCGGGCTTACAGTCGAAGCCGATGGTAAGATGGGCAACCTTCCCAAGGGTAACTACCTTTACATCCGTGCCTCTCTGGGCCATCCTTGTCTACTTTCCATGGCCCGCCGCGCGCGAAAAAGCTTCAACACGGGCGCACAAGGGGCTTGACTTCTTACAGTGGAGGCCCATGCCAAGAAGCACCCTGCTCGCCTCCAGGGTGCCCTGGGCTTCCTGGATTCCGATAGTTTTGCCATGGACAGCGTGACGCTCCCACGCCGAACATCAATGGACGTCCTGGGGTCTCACTGTTGGGCTTCTCCTGGAAGGCTTCTTGTGGACCGGCCCCCACTGTACCTTCTGTCGGAAAAAATTAAATTCAAGCGTCGCTACCAAGACGCTTGGCTACTGGAAATCGCTCAGTGCCTGCAGCCCCACAATTCACTCGAACTAAGTCCAATCAAAAATCATCTGGCTATCGTTAAGTCGGGCCTGTCCCCCTACAGGGGGACGTTCGACGAATAAGAACAATACCAAGAAAAAAATCAAACAATAGTCCAAAAATAGTCTGTGGACTATTTTTGGATTATTTGTTTGACATTTGTGGGACACTTGTGGTGGTATTTTTAGTTCTTCGTTGAAAATCCCTCCGTAGGGGGACAGGCCCGACCTAAGACGATGGGTGTATGCAGAAAACATAAAACCTAGAGAATCACGTCCACTACGATAAATATCACGACATCTGGGCTGCAGCAGGTGGCGCCGCGCCAGCTCCAGAGCCGCCGCGGGCCATGCGGCGCCGCGCGGCGCCATGCGGCGCGCCGCGCGCGGCGCCGCCTCGGCCTCCCGGCGCGGCCCGCGCGGGCCGAGGCCGCGCGGCGCCTCCGCCGGCGGCGACGGCCGCAACGGCGGCGGCCGCGACGACGACCGACGACGACGACGACGACGACGACGACGACGACGACGACGACGACGACGACGACTGACGACGACGACGGACGACGACCGACGACCGACGACGACGACGACGACGACCGACGACGGGGCTCCGCTGCGTGGATTGTCGCCGGCGGGGTCGGCGACGGCGGAGGATCGGCCACGCGCGGAGGGCGAAGATGCAAGCGGGCCCCCCCAGGGGCCAGAATGCGAGGACAACAATTCAGGAGGGAGAAAACACACACCGACACAATTCATCGTCGATTCCCCAGAAGATATGGGAAAAATATGGGACGAGGGGGGCAGGACACAGAAAAGAAGGGAAAATACGGGGCATCTGGTTATTTGTGTATACTTATTTGTGTGTGTCCCAGTTCCCCTTCAACAGTGCACAAGGAGGACAAAAACACAGACACAATTCATCGTCGATTCCACAGAAGATATGGGAAAATACGGGACGAGGGGGGCAAGACAAAAATCCAGAGGCCAGAATGCGAGGACAACAATTCAGGAGGGAAAAAACACACAGACACAATTCATCGTCGATGCCCCAGAAAATATATGAAAAAATATGGGACGAGAGGGGCAGGCCACAAAAAACCAGAAAAGAAAGGAACATACGGGGCATCTGGTTATTTGTGTATATTTATTTGTGTGTGTCCCAGTTCCCCTTCAACAGTGCGAGGTCATGGCGATGATCGCGACGGCGACGATCACGACCGCGACGGTCAAGGCGACCTCCCGACCATTTGTCGTATCTGGGCGTTTGCCTTCGATTTCGGCCTCCAGGGCCCGTTTTCGGGCCCTGCACCGTCAGAAATGGCTCCAGGAAAAAGTTGCCCCGTCGCCAGCGACGGCGACCATCACGACGATCCAGACATCCAAGGCATTGAGACACCAAGACGACGCGGGAGGACAAGCCGGCCCTGTGGAGAGGGACTGGACTTCGGGGGACCCCGTCTTGAGAAGATCCAGAAATCAGATCTCTGGGGGCCACGACTCAGCATCTAGCCACGTCGTGGCCGTCCCAGTTTCGAAGGCTGTCTTGCGCTTCTGGGAGATTCTCGCCGTCACGGCTGGGCGCGGCTCGACAGTTTGGGCAGGAGGGAGCCCAGGAGGGGTCCAGGGCATGATTCTGACTTGACTCTGGAAGATGATTCGAAGAACAAACAGCCCACGACGACGACCATCCGAGACGGCCACGATCACGACCATCCAGGCGATCACGGCGGCGATCACGCGATTTGGAAGGTCGTCAAGCGGTATGCGCATACATAGTCGGACGTCCGTGCGGAGTTACCGGCAGTTAGTGTTCAGTCGGGCCTGCCCCTCTACAGGAGGAATATTCAGAAATAGTCGAAAAGTGGTCTGGGGACGATGTTTTGACTATTTTTGGGCATTTGGGCAGTACTTTCAGACTATCTTTTGTTTTTCGTCCAATATTCCCCGTTAGGGGGGCATGCCCGACCTAAAGTTAGTGGAGCTGCGCTCGACCTCCCTGGGCCCCGGAAACGGCAGGGCCGTTTTTTCACCGTTTCCAAACAAATGTCCCTTGAAAATGGGAACGGTAAAAAGACGGCGACCCGAAACGGCAAAAAAACGGCTCCATGATTGGAACCGGAGCCGGAACCGGTCAAAAAACGGCGGCGGAACCCGTGAAAAAACGGCGTCGGAACCGGCAACAAAAACGGCAAAACGGAACCGGTAAACAAACGGCCCTGTCGTTTCCAGGGCCCACTAAGGGCATGCCCGACCTAACGTTAGTGGACCTGCGCTCGACCCGCCCAGCGGCGCCTCCGGCGCCGTCCCTGACGCGCTGCGCGCACCGGGGAGGGGGGGCCCGGAGCCGATCCATGAAGTCCGCGCGGCATTCCTCCTCCACGCACTCCCTGTCGTCGTCCTCCTCCTCCTCGCTCTTCTCCTCCTCTCCTCCTCTCCTCCTCTCCTCCCCTCCTCCTCCTCCTCCTCCTCCTCCCTCCTCAATCCTCCTCCTCCTCCTTCCTTCTCCTCGCCCTCTCCTCCTCCTCCCTTCCTCCTCCTTCTCCTCCCCCTCCTCCTCCTCCTCCCTCCTCCTCCTCCTCCTCCCTCCTCCTCCTCCCCCCCTCCTCCTCCTCCTCCTCCTCCTCCTCCTCCTCCGCCTCCTCCTCCTCCTTTCCTTTCTCCTCCTCCTCCTCGCGTTCCTCCTCCTCCTTCTCCTCCTCCTCCCCTTTCTCCTCCTCGCGTTCCTCCTCCTCTTTCTCTTCCTCCTCCTCCTCGCGTTCCTCCTCCTCCTCCTCCTCCGCCTCCTCCTTCTCCTGCGGACCGCGACGATCACGCCTCGGCAGGAAGGAGGGCGGTCCTGACCCTGGCCTCCGCGCGGCGTGAGGGAGCCGACGCGGCGGGAGGTCTGGGTGCCGTGTTCGGCCGCCGGGGGCCCCTTTTGCCTCGCCGAGCGCGCTCCGCTGCTCGCAACCGTCCGCTGCTGCGCAAGGTTCTGGACGCCCGAAATTCAAAGCGTGAATTACCTACCCCGCTTTCGCTTCCAGGCAAAACCAAGTCATACCACGCGCCTCCTCGTCAAGCGGCCTGACCCGTGCAGGCCGTAGTTTGGCACCGTTTGGTATCTCTTGGGAGCGAGGGTGGTCAAAAGCGAGGTAGGTTTGTTTTCCCCTTAGAAATGGGTACGGAAAGAATGGGCACAATGCCCAACAGCAGTTCCTGTTCATTTTGAACAGGACTCGCTGTCCGCGCCGCCACGGCCTGTGTCCCTTCGAGACAAAACGGCCGCCTGCCCAACAGCGGCCGCTGTTGGTTTGGGGCAACATTTGTTGTTGGGCATTGTGCCCATTCTTTCGGTATCCATTTCGGGTGTCCAAAAAGGTACTCGCTTCGACGCAATGGATCGTGCATCCCCCGCGGCGGATCCAGGCAGTTTGCGAGCAGGTACTGTGAGAGTCGTGGAGCGCGCTTGTCTGTTACCAGAACGGCCATCGGCAACAGACTCGGGATGACGATCCTGGTCCTGGGGAGAGGGTCTGGACCTCTGGATGGCCACAATGCGAACAGAAAAAACACATTACGTCGAACGTTTGGGTGTGTCTGCGCGACACCAAGCGACAGAGACACTCGTCTAGCTCCGGAGGGCCTCCAGCGGTCCGAGAGAAGAAAGGACAGGATGAGGAGGAGGAGGAGGAGGAGGAGGAGGCGGTAAGTTTGCTCACGCCCCAGGTCCTCATCCCCAGAGGTCCGCGCCCGACGAGGGCTAAAAACGCGTGAAATATCCACCCATCCCACAACTTCGGACCCTCGTGATGTTTGAGAGAGCGTGATCCACGGCCGCTTTACTGTGGAAAATTGCCAACCTTTTCCTCTGGAACCCGGGGGTCGCCCCCCCCCTCCGCCCCCCCCCTCCGCCCCCCCCCCCCCTTCTGGACCCCCCCCCCCCCCCCTCCCCCGGCAAAACCCCCCCTCCCCTAACCCCTCCCCCCCCCCTCCCCCTCGAAAACCGGGGGGGGGTCACTACCGGTTCGCTGTTGTTCCCAGCACCACTGTCCTCACCACCACTGTCGCACTGTCCCCACTGTCCCCACCACTGTTCCCACCACGGTTTCACTCTCTCCACTGTCTCCATGGCCCCAACCACCACTGCCTGACTATCCCCAGTGTCCCCACTGTCCCACTAACTCCTCCGCTGTCCCACTGAGCTGTCCCACTGTTCCCACCACTGTCCCCACTGTTCCCACCACTGTCCCCACTGTGCCTCTGTCCCATTGTCCCACCGCCGTCCTCGCCACCGCCTTCACCACTGTCCCCACCACCATTGTACCCTCCACTGTTCCACTGTTTCCACCTCATTCCCTCTGTCCCCACACTAGTGTCCCCACCACCACCGTCCCCACCACTGTCCACTGTCCCCCCTGTTCCCACCATTGTCCCCACCACTGTCCCCACCACTACCGTCCCCACCACTGTCCCACACTGTCCCCACCACTGTCCCGCTGTCCCCTCACCACTGTCCCCACCAACGCCGTCCCCACCATTGTCCGCACCCCCACTCGGTTTTCGAGGGGGGGGGGGTTCGAACCGGTAGTGACCCCCCCCGTTTTTCGAGGGGGGGGGGGGGGGGGGGGTTCGAACCGGTAGTGACCCCCCCTCCCTTTTCATGATGAACTGGGGGGGGTGGGGGGAGGGGTTCGAACCGGTAGTGACCCCCCCCGGTTTTCCGGAGGGGGGGGGGGACGGGTTCGAACCGGTAGTGGCCCCCCCCCGGTTTTCCGCCAGCAGCGGTAGAACACGCTCTTTCTGATGTTTTCACCCCGGGGGTCCACGCGTGGACCCCCGCAGGCAACTGCTAGGGACCAGCGTTTCAGCACGAGTCGTTTTCTGATCACGGCCCCCCGGAGACCGGTGAGGTGCTCAGGAGGGAAAAACACACAGACACAATCAATCGTCGATTCCCTAGAAAATATTGGAAAATATGGGAAGTGTGGGGGGGAAGACAAATACCCCCAAAATATAAGAAAATATGGGGAATCTTTCTTTTTGTGTGTATTGATTTGTGTGTCCTGGGGCCCCTCCAAATGCAGGGGGCCCGGAAACGGCGACAAGCCTCCCGCCGCGATGCTGCCCGAGGGCTCGAGGAGGCCCTCGGGGGCAGAAGTTTTGGGAGGAGGGGGAGCAGGAGAGAGGGGGAGGCCCCCGAACGATCCACCGTGTGGCGTGGGAGGGCCAAGCGCCTGCCTGCTTCTCGAAGGCCAGCATCGGGGGCCGATGCCACTCAGGAGGGAAAAAACACACAGACACAATGAATCGTCGACCCAGAGGAAGATATGGGGAAATATGGGAGACAAAAGCCCAGGAAATGTGGGAAAGTATGGGAGAAAGTGTGTCCTTGGGCCCCTTGACCAAATGCCGCTCTCACGTCCTGGCCGAGAGCGCCTGTGGACACACTGGGTGCCGTGACGCCCATGAACGTTTTCAGGGTGGATGCGTTTATGGACAACGTGGCCGTTGCGCTCGGCGCGGTGCAAGGTCGGAGAAAGGGTAGATCCGTCCAGTAGTCGTCGACGTCATCGCCGTCGTCGTAGTAGTCGTAGTCGTAGTCGTAGTCGTAGTCGTAGTCGTAGTCGTAGTCGTAGTCGTAGTCGTAGTCGTAGTCGTAGTCGTAGTAGTCGAGCATGTTCCGCATGGTGTTCCAAGTGTGGTGAGTCAGTGGGGATTCGGGTTCACCGCACGGGCTTGGGACTCGGGCCCTCCTCCGAGGACCTGGGGCCTCCGAGGTCCCAAGACCTTGCGGTGACGGACCGCGTGGTGAGGTTTCTGGACACTTCGAGGTCACCGCACGGTCTGTCACCGAATTGTCTTGGGACCCCAAGAAGAAGGAGCGGGTTCGATGCTTCCTGGGGACGGGCGCGCGTCGCCCGCAGAAGGCCCTCCGCGAGGAGATGCTCTTCGGGCGCAGGCGACGACCCGGCGTTGTCCCAGGAGAGCCCCCCATGTCCATGGCCACATCTTGGCCTCATCCTTGCTCTCCTCCTCCTCCTCCTCCTTATCTTGGCCTCCTCCTCTTCTAGTTGCCGCAGGTAGACACTGACATCCTTAGTGGCAGATGGCTCGTGGCTGGTGGCTTGCACGGCGGCGGGGGCAGGCTTACAGCTGAAACTTGAAACGTGTTTTCGAGAATTCGGCGGAGGAGGAGGAGGTGAGGAGGCCCAACCTGTTCGACACCTCCCTCATGTATGGCGCTTTGGATGTTTCAGCCCTCTGTCTGCATCCCGTCGCGAGCGCCAGGACTGTCTTAACCTTACCTGCCACAACTTCGACGCCGTGGGGCTGGTAGGGAGGGCTCGACAGTGGACTTTCGATTCTAGCAGCGGCGCAAGGGCACTCGATGGCAGGTAGAAGGAGGATGCTTTTGAGGCAAGCATACGAATAAGACGGCGGTCGCTCTCTTCAGCTTTGGATGTCAGATCCATCAAGGACTTCTGTGAAGATGTGGGTTCCTGGGCAAGAGTTCGCAGGTTGGGGGGCTCGCGGCGCGGGTCAGTTCAAAGATGAAAGCTCCCACGCCCCTCGGATTATATTGTCCCCACGGGTCAAAACAAATTCAGAAGTGCCCACATGCGACCGATGTGTTCGTGACTTACATGACTGGGCACCAGAGATCCTGGTGAGTATCCCGTCCAAGCATATCCCAACCACGTGCACGAATTGAACAGGATGGCCTCGCAGCTGACCCCGACCATAAAGTGATCAAGGCATCCGTGATGAGCCCCGTGGGCTGGCGACCCGGACACTTCGCAGCTCAGTTTATGCGCGAACTTCTTGAATCATACCACCTACGCGCAGCTTCTGCTCAACATGGGCATCCCGCGCGGCTTGGAGGCAAAAGCGAAAGTTCGATTGACTACGTGTGCGCGCCAGGAGGCTTGGGCGGCGGGCGGCAGTTTGACCTCGGGAACCGTGAGTGCCCCATCAAAACAGTTGCAAGTGATAGCTGCACGAGCCCAACGGGACCACGCGTTTCTGCACGCGAGGTTTCAGGATCCGCCGCGGCGACGGATCCAGGAAGTCAAGTTGCAGAAGTTCAAGGGAAGAGGGGCGCTGCGATAGAGACTTTTCACGGATCCCCGATCAGAGATGCGTATATTTTGGTGGTTGAGGCTCGGCTCGGGGAGGAGAGCGAAGTGCTCGACTCGCTTGCTCAGCAGACCCCCCCCGACAGCTACCGCTCCTAGCTGGAGGGCGCCATGATGGAGGAATCTCAGGATATTGCCACTAAGGAAGTTCCGCGCGACGAGGGATAACAGGCCTTTCAAGCTCATCGGCGAGAACAGCTTCAGAAACGGCACCCTCTTCGACCTCGGCTGGGCGAGCTGGGCGACATGAATGGCAGCTGCGCCTGAGCGGGGCGCCCGCGCCGCTTGCCCCCCTCGCCCTTCGCCCCAGGGCGGCCTGTCGCGCGTCGGCTGGTCGACTGCGTCGGCCGCCGCTACGCGCAGGGCGCGTCGAGGCACGAAACGGGGGGAGTCGGGGGGCCAGGGCGGGGGGGGCGGCTGCGCGTGCGCGACGCAGAGGCTAGCCACATCGGGTTTGGCGTCGGCGAGTCTTGCAGCGGGCACCCCAGAGCATCTCATAATGGTGGAGGCAGCCGAACGCGCGAACGCCCTGGGTTGCGCGACGGAGTAGGTCACGCAGGAGTTGAGACCCTTCTCCCGCCACGTGCGTCGTAAATGAATATGTGATTGGAAAAGGGGGCTAGCGCGTAAAACTGATGCGCCCTAGGAAAGTTGGCGCAAGCGACTCCTGCGCGATGTCTGCCGTCTCGCTCGACGTTCATCGTCTTGCGGCGGAAGGCGACACTTTCGCGTTTTACATCGAAGCGGGACGCTTGTCGCCTGGGGCGTCGGGCCTTGAAGGCCCCTCGGCGGAAAGCTGCCCCCTCTTGGGCGGCCCCCGTGGAACTCTGAGCGACCCCTGTCCTCTCGGCCCCCCCCGACGGCGGCCTCGCGCAGGGGCCGAAGGATTGGGGCCTCTGAGCCAGAATTAGATGCCCCCGTGCTTCAAAAATGTGTCGAAGATATTTGTTTGTGAATTCGCACGGGCTGAAGGCCTTTTTTTTGCCAGGCCGACGGGGCCGCCGCCTGGGGCGCGGCGTCGGGGCTGAGAGCGATCCGCCCCCTCGCCCCGCCAGGCCAGGGCCGGTGCTCGATTCGCTCAGAAGACCCCGAGATGCCGCCCCGGGCGCGCGGCATCTTGCCCTGCGGGTGCAAAGATAATGCGATCGCACACGCTTTAGTTTCTTTGGCGCGCGCGGCGCACAGGCAGGTCAGGTTTCGCGCATTTGCACGATCTCAGAAATGCCTCATCGAGCGCCAATCGGCATGGCGCGCGAGCAGCCGCCGAGGGGTTGATGGAGGAAGGACTTGGCCAGCCTTTCAATGGGGGCAGCAGTCGCCCCCCCGGTGCCGAGGGCTTTCTTTTTTGTCGACCAGGTCGTGGAGGTCTCGCGGGGGGCCCTTTTGTCATGCGCCAATTCGTCAAAGTTTATCAGACGGCCATTCGGGAGTGGGGAGGCGGCCGGAAGCGCGGGCCGGGGGGGGGGGGGGCGCGCCCTTTTCTCGACGGGGCCACGGGCGCGTCGCCGAGCCGGCGCGCGGACGACATCCCGAAGTTTTTTCGTCGGGTCCCCACCGAGGATCCAGCGAATACGCTGCGCTTGGCCAGCGCGCAAATGGCGTCATCGACGGGGCTCTCGCCGAGATTGGGCGCGAGGAAAACGCAGCTAAGCTGGATTTTCCCCGCGCTTTCCGGGGGTGGGGGCGGGGCGCCAGGCTCGAGCTTTGCGAGCGCGAAGAGTGACCCCCCGTGCCCCCCGGACCCGAGGCTACGTATTTTGGCGCCCGAGTGGGTACCAATTGCAGTTATGCCCCTGTGTTTGATTCTAGAAGGCTGCTGCGGCCACAAAGCATGTCCTCGGTAATTCGCTACATTCAAAGAATGCCCCGCGTCTCATGAAGCGCGCGCTTGGAGTGCAATGCGTGAAGAATGCGGCCCTCCACGGATACGAACCCTACATGTGTTCGGACAAGCGGCATTCTGCATTCGATCGTCTCGTCGCTCGTTGCGCTCGACGCGCCATGCGAGCTAAAGCACGGGAGATGGTGGAGCCCCTTGGTGGCGCCGCCAAGCGTCGCCCCCAGGGCACCCTGCCAGTGTTGGAGTGCTAGCGCATGGCCCCCGCGAAGCTCGAGATGCGGGTGCGTCGTCATGAAGATCCGTGCCATCGGCCGCCCGTGGAGAAACCGACAGATCCCCACCTCTCACTTCGGCCAGTTCCCCTTCGGGCGGAGCCAACGACCGAGGTGCGAGACTTGCTGCGCGATGCGAACCCCTGGGCTTTTTCAGACGAGGGAGGATATGCTGCAAGGAGCGGGAGGGCCCGACGATGGGGGGGTTCCTGGGTGGCCAGATTCGCACGGGGCGGTTGGACCTAGTCGCCGACGACGAAACGAAAGGCGGCTTCATCGTGCAGGAATCCGCAGTCTTACGCCGAGGGGTGCACACGCGCGTTGCGCCCCCCCCCGGGCGGCCCCCGCTTTTTTCCACCCCCCCGAGCCCGCGCGCCCCTAAGCGCCGCCTGCGGGGCCCAGGAGCACATCGGAAGTCATCTCCCACCACATCTGAAAAAAGTGCTGTTCAGACTCTGGGGCGCCCCCAGACTCTGGGGGTTGGGGGTTGTTCCGACTTTGTCTCTCGTTGTCCGACTGTGTCTCCTCGCTCATACCCCCTGCCTCCTTCTCCTGGTCCTCCTCCCTGTTTCTCTTCCTACTCCCTCTTCGCCTGCTTTTCCCAGTCCTTTTCTTCCTATTCCTCCTTTTCCTCCTCCTCCTCCTCAACCTCCTCCTCCTCCTCCTCCTCCTCCTCCTCGCCCCCAGTGCGCCCAGGAGGCTTTCAAGATGGCCCCATGACGGCCCAGGAGGCCCCAAAGACGGCCCCAAGAGGCCTCTAAGACGCCCAATATGGCCTCCAAGACGGCCCTGAAGCGCCTCAAGAGGACCCCACATCGGTTCAGAGAGGCCCCCAAGACGGCTTCCGACGGCGTCAGACCCGTCAGACGGGCTAGGAACGATTTAAGACTGCCAAGGAGAGGCCCCCAAGACGCCCCCACGGCCCCCAGGAGGCCTAAGGAGGCCCCCAAGAGGCTTCCGAGAGGCCCCCCGGGAAGCCCCCAGGAGGCCCCACAAGAGTGCCCCAAGAGGCTCCCAAGAGGCTTCCTCCTCCTCCTCCTCCTCCTTCTCCTCCTCCTTGTCATCCTCTTCCTCCCTCTCCTGATCCTCCCCCTCAGCCTCCCCCAAGCGTTCCCCGAAGAGTTTCCGGAGCGGCTGGGGGAATACATAATCAGATAGCTTGGCCAAGCTGGGGCCCAACGTTTGGCCACATAGGCGCTTCTCAAAAAGGCTGAGGGCGGCGGTGATTCGCCGTAGGCGTCTTGGATCCGCCGCCCCCTGTGCTTGCCACAGGGTTGGACGGCGTGCCAGACATTTTGCTGAGATTCTGATTTTCAAACCCTTCCCAGTGGCCTTCGGCCCAGACCGCCTGCCCCTCGGAAGGACCAGAAGGTGTGGCCCACATCGCCACCAAGACGGCCCAAACGGCCCAATATGGTCACCAAGATGCCTCCAAGGCGGCTAGGATCGCTCCAAGAGAGCCCAAGACGGCTCCAATATGTCTCCAAGACGGCCCAAGATGCACCCGAGGCGTCCAAGATGGCCCCAAGATGGCCCAGGACGGCCCCAAAGGCCCCCAGGAGGCTTTTAATGCAGTCCAAGAAGCCTCCAAAGGGATCTGCAGGAAGGCCCGAAGAGGCCAAGACAGCTGATTTCCCGTGGGCTCTTGATGGATTTTGACGTTTTCGGCCTGCCGACGGCCCAATGCCGCCGAAGAGACCCCCAAGATGGCCCCAAGAGCGCCCAAGAGGCCTCCAAGACGGCCCCATGACGGCCTCCAGACGGTCCAAGAGGCCCCCAAGGCGCCTCCAAGACGGCCCACGAGAATTCCAAGGCGCCCACGATGGCCTTCAAGACGGCTCCAAAACGTCCAAGATGGCAACGATACGATTCGACATAGCCCCAGGATGTCCCAAGACAGCCACAGAGGGCCCCAAGGGCCCCAAGGGGATGCAAGGGGCCTCCTAATTAGACAGTCTAGGAAGTCTTCAAGAGGACCTCCAGGAGAGCCCGAAATGCCCAAATGGTTGTATGCATTCCCTTCAATTGTTGAATAATTTGGGCGCGTTTTCTTTTTCGGCTGTCCGACGGCCCAAGATGTCCACAAGATGGTCCCAAGACGGCCCAAGCTGACTTCAAGATGGCCCCAAAAGGGCCCCAAAGGGCGAGGAAACAGTCCAAGAGGAAGAGCAAGAGGAAAGGACGGAATCAGAGGCCCGAAGCGGCTCCGAGAAGCCTGCAGCTCAGCGCGGGCTCGTCTGCGGACGCCCTTGCCCCCCCCAGGAAAAACATATCACCCCGAGGCCCGGTGATGTTTTGTGGGGCCGCCATCTCAAAGCCCCACGGCCAGCTTTTGGGTCGAGGAGGAGGAGGGGCAGGAGGACGAGGAGGTGATCAACAGGAACCAGAGGAGCAGGAGCAGCAGGAGGACGAGGAGTTTGAGCAAGGAGTCAAGGACGGAATGATAGGCCAGAAGCGGCTCCGCCATCGTCGTGGTCGTCGTCGTCGTCGTTGTCGTCGTCGTCGTCGTCGTCGTCATCGTCGTCGTCGTTGTCGTTGTCGTCGCCGTCCATAAGATGGCCCCGAGAGGGCCCTAAGAGGGCCCCAAGAGAGCCCCAAGAGGGCTCCGAGAGGGCCCCAAGAGGGCCCCAGGAGTTGTGCAACAACCCAGCGGCCGCTGGTACATAACTCCTGGGGCCCTCGTGGGGCCCTAAGAGGGCCCCAAGAGGGCCCCAAAAGAGCCCCAAGAGGGCCCCAAGAGGGCGCCAAGAGGGCCCCAAGAAGGCCCCAGGAATTATGTACCAATCCAGCGGCCGCTGGTACAGAACTCCTGAACCCTCTTGGGACACTCTGAGGGCCCTCTCGGAGCCCTCTCGGACCCCTGGTTGGCCCTGTAGGGCCCCAAGGAGGCCCCAAGAGGGCCCCAAGAGGGCCCCAAGAGGGCCCCAAGAGGGCGCCAAGAGGGCGCCAAGAGGGCTCCAAGAAGGCCCCAGGAATTATGTACCAACCCAGCGGCCGGTGGTACAGAACTCCTGGGGCCCTCCTCCTCCTCCTCGGCGACGACGACGACGAGGAGGTGTAAACGCACCCTTACCCAGCCCCTGCAGGACCAGGCAGCGATACTTGGACCAAATTTCCTGGCCCCTGTTTCGACCCCAGAGCTCTCGACCCCGTCCAGGAGCTCCCGACCCCAACCCGGAGCTTTCGGCCCCATCCTGGAGCTCTCGACCCGCAGACGACGCGACGACGACGACGACGACGCCTCGAACTGGAGTGGTAAGTTTTGCTGCTGCTTTTCCCCAGGGGTTTGGAGCCCTCGGGGCCCAGGGGGGCCCCGAAACGGATCCGAAGCCTCAAATTTTTCCGGCCCGCGACCGACGACCGGCGACAACGACGACGACGACGACGACGACGACGGGCATAAGTTATTTGGCGCCCCCCCTTGGGAGCATCGGGTAACTGGGGGGTGCGCTCCACACCCCCCACTTACCCGGTGTCCCCCAGGGGACATCGGGTAACTCGACCTTGCAGGGGGGGGTGTTAGGCACGGGTTACCCGGTGGCGAGGGGGGGGCATCGGGTAACTCGACTTTGCACGGGGGGGAGTCGGGCATGAGTTACCCGGTGTCCCTTGGGGGACATCGGGTAAGCGGGGGGTGCGCTCCACACACCCGACTTACCCGGTGTCCCCCGAGGGGCGTCGAGTAAGTCGACCTTGCAAGGGGCGCATTCGGCATTATTCAGTAAACCAGTGGACCCCCATGGGACATCGGAGTTCCCCGGTGGTCCCCGTGGGACATCGGCCCGTGGGACATCGGAGGTACCCAGTGTCCCCCGGGGGACATCGGGTAACTCGACATTGCAAGGGGGGTCTGGGCATGGTTACCGGGTGGCCTCCCGTGGGACATCGGAGTTACCCGGTGTCCCCCGTGGGACATCGGAGTTACCCGGTGGTCCCCGTGGGACATCAGCCCGCGGGACATCGGAGTTACCCGGTGTCCCCCGTGGGACATCGGAGTTACCCGGTGGTCCCCGTGGGACATCGGCCCGTGGGACATCGGAGTTACCCGGTGTCCCCCGTGGGACATCGGAGTTACCCGGTGGTCCCCGTGGGACATCGGCCCGTGGGACATCGGAGTTACCCGGTGTCCCCCGGGGGACATCGGGTAACTCGACCTTGCAAGGGGGGGTCTGGGCACGATTTACCTGGTGCCCCCCCGTGGGACATCGGAGTTACCCGGTGTCCCCGTGGGACATCGGAGTTACCCGGTGGTCCCCGTGGGACATCGGCCCGTGGGACATCGGAGTTACCCGGTGTCCCCCGTGGGACGTCGGAATTACCCGGTGGTCCCCGTGGGACATCGGCCCGTGGGACATCGGAGTTACCCGGTATCCCCCGTGGGACATCGGAGTTACCCGGTGGTCCCCGTGGGACATCGGCCCATAAGATGGCTCCAAGGGGTCCCTAAGACTGGGCTGGTACATAACTCCTAGGGCCCTGTTGGGGCCCTCTGAGTGCCCTCTTGGAGCCCTCTTGGGCCCCTGGTTGGCCCTAGGAGGGCCCCAAGAAGGCCCCAGGAATTATGTACCAATCCAGCGGCCGCTGGTACATAATTCCTGGGGCCCTCTTGGGGCCCTCTGAGGGCCCTCTTGGAACCCTCTTGGGCCCCTGGTTGGCCCTAAGAGGGCCCCAAGAAGGCCCCAGGAATTATGTACCAACCCAGCGGCCGCTGGTACATCACTCTTGGGGCCCTCTTGGGGCCCTCTGAGGGCCCTCTTGGAGCCCTCTTGGGGCCCGGGTTGGCCCTAAGAGGGCCCCAAGAGGGCCCCAAGAGGGCTCCAAGAGGGCCCCAGGAATTATGTACCAACCCAGCGGCCGCTGGTACATAACTCCTGAACCCTCTTGGGGCCCTCTTGGAGCCCTCTTGGGCCCCTTGTTGGCCCACATGATGGCTCCAAGAAGGCCCTAAGAGGGCCCCCAAACGGGCCCAAGAGGGGCCCAAGAGAGGCCTCAGAAACCGCTAGTAGGTGTCATCGATCAGCGCGTCTGGATGAGACCTCTCAGTGGTCTCTGGGGCGCGTCTTGGAGCCCTCTTGGGGCCCTCTGGAGCCCCCTGGGTGCTCCCAAAAAGGTTCCAAGGGACATCCGAAGGGGTGGAGGGGGAGTTGGACGGGGAGTGGAGGGGGAGGTGGAGGGGGGGCTGAGGTGGGTGGTGGAGGGGGGGGTGGAGGGGGGGTGGGGGGGTTGGTGGAGGGGGAAGGGAGAGGGAGAGGGAGAGGGGTTTGATTAGGAAACTGGAAGAGGTTTGACGACCACGACGACGACGACGACGATGACGACGACGACGATGACGGCGACAACCACGATGACGAGTGGGCGCCTTGGAGTTCTCGTGGGCCGTCTTGGAGGCGCCTTGGGGGCCTTTTGGACCGTCTGGAGGCCGTCGTGGGGCCGTCTTGGAGGCCTCTTGGGCGCTCTTGGGGCCATCTTGGGGGTCTCTTCGGCGGCACTGGGCCGTCGGCAGGCCGAAAACGTTAAAATCCATCAAGAGCCCACGGGAAATCAGCTGTCTTGGCCTCTTCGGGCCTTCCTGCAGGTCCCCTTGGAGGCTTCTTGGACTGCATTAAAAGCAACTTGGGGGCCTTTGGGGACGTCCTGGGCCATCTTGGGGCCATCTTGGAACGCCTCGGTTGCATCTTGGGCTGTCTTGAAAACATATTGGGGCCGTCTTGGGCTCTCTTGGAGCGATCCTAGCCGCCTTGGAGGCATCTTGGTGGCCATCTTGGGCCATTTGGGCCGTCTTGGTGGCGATGTGGCCACACCTTCTGGTCCTTCCGAGGGCAGGCGGTCTGGGCCGAAGGCCACTGGGAAGGGTTTGAAAATAAGAAGAGCAGCAAAATGTCTGGCACGCCGTCCACCCCTGTGGCAAGCACAGGGGGCGGCGGATCCAAGACGCCTACGGCGAATCACCGCCGCCCCCAGCCTTTTTGAGAAGCGCCTATGTGGCCAAACGTTGGGCCCCAGCTTGGCCAAGCTATCTGATTATGTATTCCCCCAGCCGCTCCGGAAACTCTTCGGGGAACACTTGGGGGAGGCTGAGGGGGAGGATCAGGAGAGGGAGGAGGAAGAGGAGGAGGAGGGGAGGAGGAGGCCTCTTGGGAGCCTCTTTGGGCACTCTTGTGGGGCCTCCTGGAGGCTTCCCGGGGGCCTCTTGGAAGCCTCTTGGGGGCCTCCTTAGGCCTCTTGGGGGCCGTGGGGGCGTCTTGGGGGCCTCTCCTTGGCCGTCTTGAAGCGTTCCTGGCCCGTCTGACGGGTCTGACGCCGTCGGAAGCCATCTTGGGGGCCTCTTTGAACCGATGTGGGGTCCTCTTGAGGCGCTTCAGGGCCGTCTTGGAGGCCATCTTGGGCGTCTTAGAGGCCTCTTGGGGAGGAGGAGGGGGAGGAGGAGGAGGAGGAGGAAGAGAGAAGAGGAAAAGGAGGGGGAGGGGGAGGAGGAGGAGGAGGAGGAGCAGGAGGAGGAGGAGGAGGAGGAGGTTGAGGAGGAGGAGGAGGAGGAGGAGGAACAGGAGGAAGAGGAAGAAAAGGACCTGGAAAAGCAGGCGAAGAGGGAGTAGGAAGAGAAATAGGGAGGAGGACCAGGAGAAGGAGGCAGGGGGTAGGAGCGAGGAGACACAGTCGGACAGCGAGAGACAAAGTCGGAGCAACCCCAAACCCCCAGAGTCTGGGGGCGCCCAAGAGTCTGAGCAGCACCTTTTTCAGATCACTCGACTTTTTCTCCACTGGCGCTGCAAGAATTCGCCGGGCCTCGCGCCATGGCGCGCAACTTGGGAGCGCCGCCGCGGGGGCTTCAGCGCGCGGCAGAAGGCGAACCGCGGACGAAGACGCGCCGGCCGATCGCCGATCTCCTCGGCGCCGACGCGAAGAAGGTCAACGCCGTCACCGAGCCGATCGTCGCGCTCGCCAAGTAGTCGCCCGCGAGCGCGGCCTAGATCCACGAGATCACTGGTCTGCTGCGGGCGTCTCTCCTCATCTGCGCCGCCCCTCCAGTCGTCCAGGCCATGCAGCAGCGGGGTCGGGGCCGCCGCGAGTCCGCCAGGGCCGCCAAGGGCGATGCGCAGAAGCATGGGGAGCTAGACGCGCCGTTCGCGCACGCGTTCGCTGGCGTGCTTCGAGGACTGGGAGAATGCGACGATCCCCCATCCGCGGGGGGCGCAGTTGTTGAGAGGGTTGCACGCGGGCGCGAGAAGCGGCGAGGACTGCATGGCGAAGGGTCTCCTCGGACAGGTGCACGACTGGCGAAGGCAAAGTGACAAAACAAGCGGAATCAGGGCAAGGAGGGCGCCGCCAACATCTCGCTGGCCACGCGTCGCGCGCGCCCGGAGATCCAGGAAGGGTGCGCAACCGTGTCTTCTCGGGGGCGGAAATGAGGGGGGTAATGACTAGGGGGGGGGGGAGATCATGGCGGGGGCCATGGTATCTCCCCAGAGTTCACGGCGCCTCTTCTTGATTCAATACGTCCCTGGCCCCCCCGCTGGGCCGCGCACGTGCCGCCGGTCATGATTTGCACCCCCCCCTCTTGGACACCCCCCTCTGGGCCGCTCCCGATCTTCGAGGCCGGCAAGGCAGCGATCAAGCGCGGCCCTCCGCCGAGGGGCCCGCGGGGCCGGGCGGCGCAGGGGCGTCTCGAGGTGCGCGAGGGACGGCCCTCTTAGAGAGGGGAAGGCGGGGCCGAAGGCTAAGGCGCAGGCGCGGGCAGATCCAGGTTCTCACATATTCGGGCAGTGCAGATTGCAACTTTTAGCCAGAGGCTGCTCATTTAGTTGAACGGGGCATCGTGCCCCTCGAAGCAGCCTTGGGGCAGGCGCCGATGGCGACGGCGCACATGCCGCCGCCCGCACGAGACCGACCCAGGCGCGCCCCGCATAGAGGGAGGGGGGAGGGTTGGTGATTGTATGACGGTTGAGCCTGCTTCTGACGATCACCCTCTTCCCAAGTTTTGAAGTTTTCCACTTTAGTCCCTGCCCGCCCTCTGGCTTCGCTCTTTGGCCCTTTCCTGACCGTTTTTCGTTGGCGTCCCTCGCGGCCCGTGTCGGTTTTTCGGGGTCGTGTCCCTACGCGGCTGGTGCCTCGAGGGTGGGCTGCCTTTCGCACAACGTGTTTGTCTTGGGGCTTCTCGAAGCCATTCGAATACGAGGTGGCTTCTCCGCCTTTCCGCATACGACCCTGGTGTCCAAGCGCACCCCTCGAGAGGTCCAACGCGCGATTCTCCTTCAGGAGTGAGGAGGAGGGAAGAAGGGGGAGGAGGAGGAGGAGGAGGAGGAGGAGGAGGAGGAGGAGGAGGAGGAGGAGGAGCAGCAGCAGCAGCAGCAGCAGCAGCAGCAGCATGAGAAGCAAGAGGAGCAGCAGGACGGGGAGCGGGAGGAGGAAGAGGATGGGTGCACCCAGTGGACTGTCCAATGCCCCGTGGAACACATCCGAATCGTTCTTACAATGACGTGCCAGAAACTTATAGCTGTCCCTTTCCTCCGACAGCGGCGCACAAACACATGTTCGTGGGGGTCAAGCGTCGACCCAAGAAGTCCCCGCGAACCTCAAAAATGTTGCTTATTTTGTGTTCCATACTCTAGCGTCGAGCACCGAGGGTCGCCAGGGTCGAGGGTCACGGTTTTTGACTGTTCGTTGTCTTTGCGTGGTCGCACGTGAGGTTCCTTTCGTTTGGCTGCTCGGGTGCCATTGAAGGGCACTATCACTGTGCTCGCGGCCAATGGCCCGCTCCTCCTTTCCATCCCTTCCTCTCCAGTGGGGTCTCGCATCTGGCAGCCAGTATTCATGTTCTACAGAGTGCGGTAGGCTCCAAGACAAGAGCCTGGAGGAAGGACGGCAGGTTGGAGGTCCCCGTCGGAGTTGCAGTGCCGACGCAAGACCCAACCGCCCCGCCTCTGACCCGCAATTGTAGTGCGGGCACCGCCCTCCATTTCCGCCCGGCAGGGCCCCTACGATCTGGAGATCGCCGCCTTCGCGGCCATGGCGCCCAGGCAGCCGGGCGGGGCGGTGGAGCGTGTCGGGGCGCCGATGGAGGTGCGGCTTCCGCTCCTCGTCCTCTTGCTGCGCGTTGCCGGTTGCTCCTGCGCCGTCACCATCACCACCACCACCACCATCAGAGCGAGGATGCCTTCCATCTTCCCCGAGCAGAGCTCGCACGCAGGGGCCCTCGCCTTGCGAACGTAGGCGTACAGTCGGGGCGCTGAAGGAACCCTGTTCGTTGGAGAGGGGCTCGGTGTTCCTTGATTGTTTTACAGTTTGCCTAGGGTTTTCCTTAGGTTATCAATGGTAAATCGAAGTTTAACTTATGGAAAAAGGAGTCTCGTTCCTTATTTAGGGTTCCTTAGGTCAACGCCCCAACTGTAGTTGGACGGGTCCGCCCAGGGCTGTTCCACGTCCCCGCCCCGCGGGCTGCTCGCTTGGCGCCCCGTGCCTCGGGCGCCTCCGCCGAGGTGGCGCCCGGTGCCCCGCCCCGTGGGCGCCCCGTGCCGTGGGTGGGTCCGCCGAGGTTTCGCCCGGAGCCCGCCCGTGGGCGCCTCGTGGGCGCCCCGCGCCCTGGGTGGTGGACGGAGCCCGCACAGCTCACAGCGTCTGACTTGCACCGCACAGCGTGCAAAACACGTGGCGCCCACCGCACAGGTCACACCGCACAGATTGCACCGCACAGCTCACGCCACACATAGCTTACACCACGCAGCGTGCACAGCATAGCTCACCCCATATACTGGCATCACATAGCTTACTCAGTACAGCAGTGCATCAAGCACACATGCTGGCATCACCATATGCTGACATCAGCATATACTGACATCACATCACACAGCGTTCACACGCACGGTGCAACAATTCACTGTGTTGGGTTGACGCTTGCTAGCAGGCTTACCCACACAAAGCAAACAACGAAGCAAAGAAATAACAAACACGAGCAGTCGACGGGGCCCTTGTCCCGATCGAATCGCGTCTCCCGCACAGCCTCGTAAGTCTCAGTGTGCGGCGTTGGTTGTCAAGATCTGGAGCTGGCTTCACAAGGGAGAGTGCAAGCAGGTCGGGAGGCGTGAAGTATACTACCTGCGTGAGACCGTCCGTTTCTCGAAACATCAAGTTGTTTGGATTTGTTCATTAGTACAGTGTGTTGGATCCAGTTGTGCTGAGTGTCCTGCGCAGGAGGAGGAGGAGGTTACGTGGAGGGTGGATGAACTGGAGGGTGGAGTATGCAGGATCTCTTCCCCTCCCCCCTCCAGATCCCCCCTCCACCCCACCCCTGCGCCGAGCCCTGCCCCCCCCCCCTCCCCGCGGGAATGGGGAGGCCCCTCAGCGTGAAGGACGTGCTGGACATGGCGGAGCCGAGGACCGGCCGAGGGCCGGGTCGGGGCGAGGGTTCCTACCTTTCTTATTTTCTTCCCTCCCTTCTTCCCTCACTCCTGCTATATCCCTTTTCTCCCCCTCCCTCCTACTCCATCCCTCCTCCCTCATCTATCCCTCAAGCATTCTGGCACGAGCGCACCATTTTGGCTTCGCACTCGGCCAGCCCCACGCCGCCACGAGGTGCTTGGGGGACGGCGGGTCGTCCGCGCGCCAGAGCGCAGCAGATCCCGTCGACGAAAGTAGGGGACACATCGCACAGCACACGAGATCCCAGGGCCATGGCGAACCCTTGGAGTACGTGTGCAGGCTGCGGCACGCATGAGTTCAATACCAAGCTCGCGGCCAATGGACTCAAGTGCCGCGTCTGCAACAGGCCCGTGAAGCTCTACGTCCCCAAGGGAGAGAAGAGCAAGGGCAAGGACAGGGGCAACGGCAAGGACACGCAGCTCGAGCGGGAGTCCAAGCCGGCGCCCAAGGGGAGCATCGGCGTCGAGGCCGCCACGCAGCAGACGGTCGTCGCGCTGTCGGGTGCCCTGGCAGTCGTCAAGGATCCCAAGGTGCGGCAGATCCTAGAGGAGCAGCTGAAGCAGTCCCAGCAGGCAGCAGCGGCGGCAGGCCAGCCGTTGGGGGCCGAGGAGGCCGTCCGCCGCGCAGCTGGGGCTTGGCGCGACGCCAGCGCAAAATACCAGCAGGCGGCGCAGCAGGTGAAGCGGCTGGAGCAGAACCTGAGCGTCGCCAGGGAGAAGGAGTCGGAGGCGGCGCGCGTGCTCGCCCTGGCGGAGATCAACCGCCGAGGCGCTGCGCAGGCCCTGGCGAAGGAGACAGGTGCGGTCGTGGAGCCGCCCGCCGCCAAGACGGCCGAGCCGATCTTCAATCTCACGTGGGACACCGAGTTCTTCCAGCAGCTGGACGAGCTCGAGTGCAGCGCGGAGGAGAAGGAGGAGCTCCGCAAAGTCGAGGCGGAGCTGAAGGCGGTGCAGCAGTCGGTGCTCAGCAAGGCCGAGGAGATCACCAAGTGGCGCGACAACGTCGAGTCCTTGAAGAAGCAGGTCGAGGAGCGCATCAAGAAGAGGAGGCGCTGCGGGGCTGCTGGTGGGGCCGAGGCTGCGCCCGCAGGGCCACCTGGGAGCAGTCCTCCTGCAGGTGGCGGAGCGGCCGCCACAGCCGCTCCCTCGGCTGGCGGAGCGGCCGCGACAGCGGGCGCAGCAGCGGCAGGCGCGCGCGACGGCCCTGGCGCCACGGGGGTCGCAGCGTCGCCAGGCAGCCCGTCGGAGGCCGAGATCGAGGCGGAGATGGCCAAGATCAGGGCCGCAGCGGCAGCTGGGCAGGAGGCGGCTGAGGCCGCTAGCAAAGTTAGTCAGTGACGAGCACATAGTGGAGGCGGCGTTTTCGCGGCGGCGCAGCCTCCACCTTCTTCGGAGTCGCTTGGGCAGGAGGCAGTTTTAGCGGCGGCTCCTCCTCGCTCTTCCTTCTCATCGGAGTCGTCAGGTGCCCCGTCGAGTTCAGCGACAGCGGGCGGAGCACCTTTGTCAGCATCGGAGGCGCAGGAGGCGCCAGAGGTCAGGATGTTCTTCGGCAACATCACCTGCCTCGGGAAGAAGTCATGGCCTTTTCTCAGCTCGGAGGCCACCATGTCTAGGTACGATCTCATCGGGGCCGTCGAGACTCACGCAGGGTGCCACACTCGTACGCAGTGGGCGAAGAAGTCTCGGCTTTGCAAGTGGAAGTTCCTGGACAACATGGCCAGAAACACAAGGAAAGCACCAGGGCGGCCGCAGTCCAGAGAGCCAACGAACGGGGCGAGGCACTCTGGGCGCCAGGCCACCGCAATGTGCATCGTTTGTTTGCCAAGGCGTCCGAAGTGACGTCACTGTGCGCCGACGGAGCTGATGCTTTCGACGGCTTTATGCCGTCAGTGGTGCACTGCCAAGGCTATTCTTTAGTCTTGGTTCTTTTTTTATGCGCACCCCTCGCAGGGATTCGGGGGCGCCAACACGCAGCGTTTCGGAACATTGGGAGCTCTTCTTCAGGTGCTACAGTTGCCTTGGATAGTGATAGGAGATTTCAACATCGGAGTTGACATCTTTCGCAAGTCCAATTTTGTTAGGCGCGTAGGGGGTCACATCAGGCAGTCGGAAGTGGACTACACTTGCGTCGGGAGCGCAGGTAGTACGCATATCGATTTTGTGATGTCGTCTGAGAATGCGTTGCCGTATATTAAGTCCCTTGTAGCTAGATCCGATGTCCCGTGGGGGCCACATGTAGGTTTGGAGCTCACACTTCACGGTTCTGGTGAGCAATTACAGCAGCGTTCTCTCGTCACCGCCCCGCGCCTGCCGCAGGTCCCGCGCCCGAGCATCAGTCCCGTGGCAGGGTCGAAGTCGAGCAAGGCGCGTGCGGAGCAGCAGGTTCGGTCACAGATTGCCCAAGACAGGATACGAGCCGACTGTGACGAGCTTTTTTCAGATGTTTTCGTTTCAAAAGCTGGCCCCTCTGGCGAACCCACCCAGGACGGTCCCGATCCCCCCGAGGGCCCGAACCCCCAGGAGGTGGCTGAGCCCAGAAGCGGCTCGGACGATTTCGGGGACCTCGTCGATTTCGGGGCCTTCGAGGATAAAGAGGAGGACCCGTGGGCGTCAGAATCATGCTTTCGGCCAGCTTGCAACCAGGATGCGTGTGATCTAGGAGCCGCTGGTGAATCAGGCGAGTCCGCGCAGCACGAAAGGTCCCCTGTAATTGGCGAAGTTTTGAGGGATGTCTCTGCGGTCCCCACTGTCGAGCGTCCTGGGGGCTCGGGCGTCAGCACGGCTGACGGTCAGATTGATCCGCCCTCGTCTGCCGATGCCGCTGCGGCCGCCCTTCCCTCTTTCGCCATCCCCCCTTCCACCTGGACAGCCGTTGCGGCTCAAACTCCGTGGCTTTCACACTCCCTTGAGGACGTCTGGAACCCCATCAGACGATCCCTCGCTTTCTCGGCAGGGCAGCGCCTCATCCTGCCTATCAGCAGTTGCTTCGCTCGATGGGTGACCACGGTCGAGGGCACTATTGCGGCGCATCACGGAGGGGCGGCACCAATGCAGTCGAGGGCAAGCGGTGTTCAGTTGGTCGTCGGCCCAGTCAGGGAGCCAGAGCGAGTCAGGTCGCAGCCGCTACGCGATGGCGTGGCAGCATGGTGGAGCAGAGGGCATTCGATTCTCAAGCAGGCGCGTCGGCATCGGCGGCGTGACAACGGCAGCTTGCAGATGGGGCACCTTGCCCAAGCAGCGTTGGGTTTAGCGGATCAGCCGTTAGACGGTGCAGGTTCATGTTTTGCAGGAGTGCTCGGGCTCAGTTGGGCCCAATTCCTGGCAGCACTTCGGAGTTTGCAGGCTCAGACCACGGACGAGCTCGTTCTACTGGAGGAGGTGGCGTTCAAATCGGCGAGGAGAGCGCAGAATCGTGCAGCTTCGGCATCTCTCCGCGACTTCCAGAGTTGGATTGGCTCGGTGGACAGTCTGGGTGCAGTTCACAGATCCATCAAGGATCTGGCTCCAGAGGTGGACGAGTATCACATCGGGGATAGGAAGCTGGTGCACCCGCTGGAGATTGTCGATTGCAAAATATCTCGATGGCATCAGTTGTGGTCATCCAAGGTGTCAGAGCATGACGACATTATGCGGGCGTGTGACATGATTCGTGAGCACGCTGAGGTGGAGCAACTGGTACCCCTCTCCATCGAGGAGGTCAGGGGAGCCCTGGCCAAGATGAAGCCCCGTGCGGGGCAAGGGGTGGACAGGCTGTCTCCCTCGGACTTCAGTCGCTTGCCAGACCAGGCCATCCGTGACCTCGTGGAGCTGTTCACGATGATCGAGCAGAGCCTCAGCTGGCCGTGGCAGGTGCTGTGCGTACTGGGGCGTCTGCTCGGCAAAAAGTCGGGTGGTGATCGATGCATCGGGCTGCTAGGCATGCTGTGCAGAGTATGGTCGCTCGCACGAGAGCCTCTGGTGCGAGGCTGGGCCGACCAGCAGGATGACTATTGGGATGCCGCCCTCGCGGGGAACAGCGCCCTGAGGGAGGCGTTCGTGAGGGCGTTGGAGGACGAGGTTCAGACCTCCCTGCACCTGCCCCACGGGCAGGCTCTGCTGGACGTGGAGGCCTTCTACGACGGCATCGAATGGCCCATCCTGGCGGAGTGTGCGATCAGGAAAGGCTACCCTCCAGTCGTGTTGTTTTTGGAGGTGCAGCTGTTCATGGCGCCTAGGTTATTGTCTCAGCTGGACTCGTACTCGTTACCATTCCAGGCCACGAAGTCGGTCATTCAAGGTTCGCGCAGTGGCACTCGATTCGCAAAATGTATTACAGCAGTTGTATGTGAGAAGTTGGCGATTGCTCACCCGTCAATGTCTCAGAGGATTTGGGTCGACGACTTACTGGAGCGCGCGTCGGGCAGTCGTGAACATGTTCGTGGCACTCTGGTGAAGGCGGTCGCTACCACGGTGAAGGAGTTTCGGAGGCTCAAGCTGGGCATCTTGGCCAAGAGTGTGGTGGTATGCTCCATCCACCAGGACGCGGTGCAGGTAGCTCGGAGGTTGCGGCGTCTCGGCATCGAGGTTTCCCCAGTGCAGCAGGCCGCGTATCTTGGGATCGATCTCGCGGGAGGACGTCGCCACGGTAGGGACACAGCGCGCAAGCGCGTGAAGAAGTCAGGGTCGTCGCACCAACGGCTTCGACGTTTTGCAGCAGCTGCGAGACGGTGGTCGACTACGAGCATGATCCAGAGGACGGGCCCCCAGGCATCGGCCTCATATGGCCACCAAGTCTTGGGCTGCTTCGGGTCAGTGATGCTGAGTCACAGGCGACGGTTAGGAGCTGCAGCGGGGTCACACAAGCGGGGGCGCTGCTTGACATCTGTTAGCGCTGCGGTTGCCAGGAGCGGATCCAGGAGTGGTGCTGCCGAGGCTTTGCATCACGCAGTGGCTTGATTGTTGGTTGCGAGAACCACGACTTCGTCCGTCCATTCGACTGGCATGGTCTCGCACGGTGGATAAGCTTAGCCTTGTTCCTGCTGGGCAGCGGAGTCGTCACGTTCGCGGGCCAATGTCTTCAGCAGTGTTGTATTTGTTACAAGCTGGATGGATCTTGAAGTCTGCTACGGAGTGGCAGGTGCCGAGTGACGGGAGCAATATGGAGCATACTTGGGAGTTTTCCACGGATGCTTTTGTTGGCCTGGACCAGGCGCGACCACTTTTGCAGGAGTTCGAGGACACATTGTACAGGCAACTCTGGGAAGAGGCAGCTGGCTTGTTTTGTGGCGGCGGCCTCGAGCAGGGAGCTGATTGGCAGAGCTACCGTGCCTACATCGCGATGCTGCTCCACGCCAAGAAGGGTCGTCAGCTGTCGGAGTTGATGGTGACCATCGCCACGGGCGGCTACTGGACGCAGGAGCGCAAGTTTTCGGCCAACCTCAGCAGCTCCGACCAGTGCGAGCGGTGCGAGGAGGCGGTCGACACGCCTCTGCACCGCAATTGGTTGTGCAGAAAAAATCAGGGGTCAGCAGCATATGCCCAATCCGACTGTCTGACCGTGGAGGCTCAGGCAGAACATGAAGCGTGCCCGTGCTTTTGGATGAGGGGTGTAATCCCCAGTGAGTGGACCCGCGTTACTGCTCCTGCTCAGGAGGAAGTTTTTTTCGGAAGGAATCTCCCCGAGGGGCGTCTCGGTCCTGGGTGTCTCGGCCCAGGGACTCGGGACCAGCCGTTGTTCGTCTTCGGGGACGCCTCGGGGGGAAAAGACACCCATGATAGTAGGTTGCGTAGGGTAGGATGTGCGGTTGCCACTTTTACTAGATTTGTGCCTTGTGAACTCGGTCCGTTTTTGTTTGGACCTCTGGTGGGGTCGGCCCGAACGGTCCCCAGGGGTGAAGTCCAGGCTTTCGAATGGACCATCCGGTTCACGTCTGGGCCCATAGTTTACATCACTGACTGTGCCGAGGTCGCCCGAGGGTGGTATGCGTCTAAGAGTGCCAGCCCTGAGGGCCCTCAGGCAGATTTGTGGCGCAGCATTGGTCTCACCCTCGCTGCTCAGGACAGGAGTGCTAGTGATATTGTTGTTTTGCAGGTCCCATCCCATCTGTCGGCCAGCGAGGCCCTCCAGCGTGGGTGGGACAGCTGGCTGGTGATAGGGAACGCGTGTGTTGATGTGCTTGCGGGGTCGGCCGCCACTTTGGCCAGGGTCCCCGAGACCGACAGGTTCCGAGTGCACCAAGTCGAACGCAAGGCGAGACTAGTCAGGAGGCGTCTTCTTAGAGTAGGGTTGGCTAGTATTTAGGCTTCCCAGGCCACCAAGGCCAACGATGGGGCTCCCCTGGTTCCGCCTGGCCCCCCTGCTCCTCGGCCTCCTCCTCCCCTCGCCCTCGCCCGTTTCGCTTCTGCCCACACCCTGACCGAAAATGGCAGAGCGTGTTCGGTTTGTTTCAGTTCGAGTTCCAAAGATAAAGAGTCCGAATGGTTGAAAAGCGCTTGCAACCCTCCCCTGCCTGTGAATGACAAGTTATCCCGAGCCCCCCTTGGACGGTGTTTACACTTGGCAGGTGGCTGGACGCATCCCTCACACGCCCTTCGGTATCACAAAGACCTTGGATTATGGTTTTGTGGGTCGTGCGGATTTTTCGGTCAGGCCCAGCTCAGGGGCTTAGGTAATCCTTGTCGCCCCCACCTAATCACCAAGGCCAGGCGCGAGTATCTGAATCGGATCGATCGCGACCTGTTTCCCAAGTGCTGAGCTCAGCCTTCTTATCACTACGTGATGGCGGAAATCCTGGAAATCCTCCCTCATCTATCCCTCCCTCAATTCTCCCTCCCCACTCCTCCTCCTCCTCCTCCTCCTCCTCCTCCTCCTCCTCCTCAAGGTGGCAGCCCTTGACTTACGTTGCCGATGGGAACGTCGGAGTTGGAATGAGGAGGAGGAAGAGGAGGTGGAGGAGGAGGAGGAGGAGGAGGAGGAGGAGGAGGAGGAGGAGGGGGAGGGGGAGGAGGGAGGGGAATAAGGAGGAGGGGCACGAGCAGGAGGACGGAGAGCGGGGGGGGGCAAGGAAGAGGAGGAAGGCGAGGATCTAGCAATAGAAAACAACATAAGCATAGTCCTTTAGGGGGCAGCTGTGCGAAGAGCAGCGGGAATGAGGAGGGGGCCCAGAGGGGGAAGAAAAAGAGAAGACGGAGGAGAAGGAGAAGGAGAAAGAGGAGAAGTGAAGAGAAGTGACCAGTGCAAACCCAAAATTTATCATCGAGATTGCAATAAACCCTTCCCCCAAGCTCCCTCTTCGTAGACCCTTACAAGGATTGATTTTCATTGCGGGAAGTGCCTTGTTGGGAGACAACCGGTTGTAAATCCAGAATTGTACCAACCCTTGAAGCACCTGCAAGCTCTTAAGACGAATGCGCGCGGCGCTAAGGCGAGAGCCACATACAAAAAACGGCTGCCCTCCATCCGTGCCACCCGTGCAACTTGTACGACAAATGTGCGCGGCGCGAAGGCGCGAGCCACATTTTGAAAACGGGCTGCCCTTCATCCGTGAAGCTCTTGCCAATGTGTGCGACGAATGTGCGCGGCGCCAAGGCGAGAGCCACATTGTGATCACGGGCCACTCTTCATCCGAGAATCTCTTGCAAATTTTGAAGACTACAGTGCGTGGCGCTCAGGCGAGAGCCACGTTTTGAGAACGGACCGCCCTCCATCCGTAAAGCGTTTGCAAGTTTTTAAGACGAATGTGCGCGGCGCTAGGGCGAAAACAACACTTTGCAAGCGGTCCGCCCTACATCCGTGAAACTCTTGCAACTTTCAAGCTTCAGGATCATGAATGGTGAGGAAGTCTCAGGCGAAACGCCGGGCCCGCCCTTTCGACCGGCTTCGGGGTGCGATAGGGAGCAGCTACTTACAAGGAACAGGGATGGAGGAGGAGGAGGAGGAGGAGCAGGAGGAGGAGCAGGAGGAAGACGAGGACGAGGAGGACTAGGAGGAGGAGGAGGAGGAGGAGGAGGAGGAGGAGGAGGAGGAGGGGGAGGGGGAGGAGGAGGGGGAATCGAGGAGCACGAGGACGTGGAGGTGGAGGAGGAGGAGGAGGAGGAGGAGGAGATCTGGGGTGGTTTCTGCGTTCTCTTGGCCTCCCGGGGCCAGGCCGAGGGGAGTCTCGACGAAGGGGGCGCGCCGATCATTCCCATCGCCGTGCGAGGGCCGGCCACTCTGATGCGGACTGCCTTCCGCACGGTCCCTGGATGGGCCTCGCAGGTGGCCCGCCTGCATGAGCTGACTCAGTGGACGCTTCCGTTGGCGGCGGTTGGCCGCCGCAGGATGGCGCCGGCCTGGTGGCTCGAGCCGCCGATCGTGCACGCTGGCTCGTTGCGAGACGCTGGCCGGAAGGGGGGAACGCCCTGGCCAACGCAGCAGCCGCGGCGCCGGCGAGCACGCCGGATGGCCCAAAAGTCACGGCTCATTTCGTCTCTGACCTCCACCTTCGCCTCCTCCCCTTCCAGCTCGAGCCTCTTCTGGCAGAGCGCCTGCTCCAGTGGTTCTCCCCATCCCTCCCGGAACCCCGGGCGGCTTCTGCTCGGAGTTCGCGCGTGCGGAGCTGATGGCGCTGACCTCCCAGGTGGCGGTGCGCGGTGATCCGATCCTGGTCGGGGGGATATGGGTGCCTACCACTAGGCTGGCCAATTCTGATCTCGGAGGCGGAAAAGAGGGGGGTGATGACTAGGGGGGGTGGATATCATGGCGTGGGCCATGATATTTCCCCAGATTTCATGGCGCCTCTTCTTATTTCAATACGTCCCTGGCCCCCCCGCTTGGCCGCGCACATGCCGCCGGTCATGATTTGCACCCCCCCCTCTTGAACACCCCCCTCTTGGCCGCTCCCGATGATGAAGGCTGATTGAATTGTTGGGATGTGGCAAGGGCAGTAGGGCTTCGATGAAGCACCACATCACGCGTCAGAATCTCAGCTGACGTCAAGCTCGTGCCCAGGGTTTTGATCTACCTTTGGATCCCCTCGAAAGGGTTCGGTCTCGATGTTACGACGGGCGAGCTTCTAGTCGGATTTAAATATCTGGCGCTCTGCAATCATGTCCGCCGTGTTCTGCATGCCGGCTGGCACAGTGTCCATGTAGGAACCCAAAGCGGCGTTGGAGAGAGTTCGATCTGCCTTACAATATACGGAGCTGGCGTCTGTCGAGTAGTGGAGGTTTGGAATCTCGCCCCCCGTCGACGCTGCGCCTCCTAGCGCACCTTCTTCTCCTCCACATTTCCCATCCTCTTCAGTTTACTCCTTGTCATCCGCTTCATCCTCAGGAGGCTCATAGGAGAGAGGGGGGAGGCAGTGAAAGGGGAGCGATAGAAGGATATTGGGATCAGTAGGTCGTAGAAGGAAGGGGGAGGAAGAAAATTTATGGAAGCGGGAGAGGTGAGACCTAAGTTTTCTGGTGGTCGTCATCCTCCTCCTCCTCCTGCCCCCTTCTTCCTCATATCACTCCTCCCCCGTCCTCGTCGCCACCATCCTTTTCAATGTAGGCTGAAGAGGTGGAGGCGGAGGAGGAGCAGAGAAAAGGAGAGAGAGAGAGGGGCAGCGAGCAAGAGAGAGAGATCGACCGACAGAGAGGCGCAGCAGCTGAAAACCATTGCGTTTTTTTCAGGTTTCCAGGTCGTGCGGTTGAGAATGGTGGAGTTTTCCAGATGTTTCATGGTTGGGGAACGTTGTGTTTTCATATTTTCAAATTCTTCAGATGGTTCAAACTTCCAGAAGCGATTGGCCAGACTGCACAGGCTTCCCAGGGAATCCGAAACAGCACAGCGCGCTTTAGTAACCCAGAAAGTGTTCAGTATCTGAGCAATGCGGAAAACATAGTATTGTTCATCTACACGGGTTGGAAAACCTGGACCACAATGGTTTTCAGCTGTGTGGTCGCGCTTCTGGCGCAAGGGGGGAGGAGGAGGAGGCGGAGACGGGGGAACAGCAGGAGGAGGAGGAAGAGGAGGAGGAGGAGGAAGAGGAGGAGGAGGAAGAGGAAGAGGAGGAGGAGCAAACGATCAGTGAACTTGTGGTGGCCTGGGTGGTCTGGGTGGTTTGGTGTTGCGTGCGTGGGGGATATATTCGTATGTACATCTGTATATATACACATATGTACCCATCTACGTACACATTCCTATATATACATGTTTTTTTTTAATATATACACATCCAAATGTGTGTGCGAATCATATGTAAACGTCCACGCATCGATTTGCTGAAATACGTCGGCGTAGGGACTTTTACGGACCTTCAAGGACAGATGGCTCGCCACTGTCGTGAAATCTCATCCTGTGATCCCTAAAAGACTCATCAGGGTCCTCAAGGACTACCAAAGAACGTGTAGAAACCAGGCCTGCAGTTTTCGAGGAAACTCGCAGGAATATTCGAAGGGCTTGCACGATCTTCAAGGACATCGAAAGACCACCAGAACCATATGATCATCACCAACATGGACGCGCTCTCAGGGCTTTGGATCCCCAGCGATGATGTAAGATCGCCCAAGACACCCTAGAATCAGCAAGGGTACTTAGGACGCTTGCAGGGCACCCCAGGGATCTTTACAGAGCGCAAGCATCATTTCAGGATAGCGAAGGACTTCCAAGAAACTTCAAGGGGACCCTGGCGAACAAAGGCTTTTGATTGATCCTTCGAGCCATATTGCGGACTTGCATGGGTCCTCAAGGGATGTTCGCGCGCCTTCGGGCACCTTCCAGACACTTCTCGCGCAAGCCGAAAATATTCTCGCAACACCTCTTCCCCCTCCTCAGCTTCTCGCTCCCCATCGCAAGAAACATGAAAATCAACATCCTCGCCGTCGTCCTCGAATGTCTGGCTCCTCCAGCAGAGAGGAGCTGCATTTTTTTTACTCGAGCACGTGACGCGCGTTATGTGGCCTCCAACCCACCCGCCCACAAAGTAGATAACGTAATGCCCTCCGTTGCACCCAGCCCGGTTGCAGCAGCGCCTGTTGTTTAGCGCACAGGTATGCTGTTCGTAGTACGTGCGCAACGTGTGTTTTTTTACGTGCCGGCGCACCCGCCCGCCCACCCAGCCACATCACGCGCGTTATGTTTTCTGTACAAACACATAGTAACAAACACACAAAAAACACTTGGGCTCGAGTGGGAAGGGGATGGGAAGGGGAGGGGAGCTTGGAGAGAGGCAGGCACGGCGCGTGCGGTCCACGTCTGGTATTCTGGCCCCCCCACGTATCCATCCGTTCTCGTTGCGCGGGTTTTTGTTTTCATCCGCCGGCCGGGTGTCCGAGGTGGCCTTTGGCCCCAACAGCGGCCACATCAGATGATGCTTAATCAGGATGGGGGGGGGCTTTATACACTGGACAAGGAGGAGGTGGAGCAGGAGAATGAGCTCGAGGAAGATCAGGAGAATGAGGAAGGAGCAGGAGCGGGAGAAGCAGGAACGGCAGAGAAGTGAAACCGACGGGGACCGCAACGACGAGGAACGACTCGTATCCGGAAATGCGCCATGCGCTGGGGCGAGAGCGTAAAGTTGAACGACGGGAGCAAAGCGCTGATCCTGAAATGTGGCCAACGGTGCGCCCACTTCCCTTTGCAAGAGGACGACGAGCAAGGGGACGGGGAACGACGAAGACGACCAAGATGGAACGGAAGGACGAGGCCGAGGACGATAAATGACGAAGAAGAAGAAGAAGAATAACAAAACATAAGAAAAAGAAAAAGAAGAGGAGGAGGAGGAGGAGGAGCTGGTGTGAAAAAAAACTACGCCAGGATTTCAGGGAGGGCCCTGGCGCCGCCGCCGCGTCAAGCCAAGCCGCCCCCGCGGCGAACCGCCCGAAGGATGGTCGCCAGATTCTTGCTGCGGGAGGTGCCCGTCCGGTACGCCGAGCGCATTCGGTCCATCGAGGCGGCGTCGCCGGGGGGGGCGCCCTGGGGAAACCAGCCGCCGCAGGGCAGACAGGTCGAGGCTCGAAAGTCGTCGTACGTTTCTGGAGGGGGGCCTTTGAGCCCTTCTCGTCCCTCCTCCCTCTCCCTCCTCCTCCTCCTGCTCCTCATTGTCCCTCCTCATCCCTCGTCTGCCTCCTTCTCCTCCGCCTCCTCCTCCTCCCTCTCCATCCTCCTCTTCCTCCTCCCCCTACTCCTCCTATGGCATGAATGGTGTTCTGGCACGGTGTAGGATTGCCAGGACGCAGCAATCACGTTGAGTCGCGGAGTTGAAGGTCCAGGGGTGGCGGCCTGGCACTACTGCGAAGGCCTTACCCAGGAGGAAAATAAACACACAGACACAACTAATCCTCGATTTCCCAGAAAATATGGGACAATATGGGAAGTGGGCGGGAAGACAGAAACCCAGAAAATATGGGAAAATATAGGGGATCTTTTTATTCGTGTGTATTTATTTGTGTGTCCTGGGGCCCCTTCACTTACGGCCAGCACGGCCGACCCTAAAGGCGGGACCTTCCCCAGGACCTCCATTGGCGACACGCCCCAGAACCCGCCCCCGGACCCCAGGTGGGCGGTGTGCCCCGAGGGGGTGGTATGCTGACCCAGGACCCCCCCACCCCCTCCCACCCCTCCCAACCACCCCACTTTCACCCAGCAGGCATAGGATAAAGGGAATGGGTTTCCATTTTCTCCTTGCTCCTTTCTCTAATTTGGACTGACGACGACGACGACGACGACGACAACGACGACGACGACAGGGCCTTCCACAGGCTGAAGGGTCGGCGGATTTAGGATCGCCCGGACGCAACAGTCCCATGAATATGCTCTGGCACGATTGAAGATTCTCAAGCAGCTGCCTTCCAATGGGGCACTTCCCGCAGCTAGAATTAAATCCTTGTACGTATTCATCAAGCGGGAACTTGGAGGGAGGGTTTCTTGAAACATAGTTGATGCGTGTTTGGTTTACAGTGGTCCTCCTCCTCCTCTTCCTGCCTTCCTTCTCTCTGCAATTACACGATATGAATACTATCATCCTCTCTCCCTTGAAGTTGTTCGGAACATGTTCCCCGACCCAACCGAGTTTGGATTTTTATTCGGGATTCGGCAAGTCTGGTTTCGGATTTTGAAGAGGCCTTGCGGCCAGTGCCGCCGACCGTGAACGATGACGACGACGACGACGACGACGACGACGACGACGACGACGACGACGACGACGACGACGACGACGACGACGACGACGACGACGACGACGACGACGACGACGACGACGGCGGCGGCGGCGGCGGCGGCGGCGGCGGCGGCGGCGGCGGCAGCGGCGACGGCGACGGCGACGGCGACGGCGACGGCGACGGCGACGGCGACGGCGACGACGGTGACGAGCGCTCTCGGGGGCCTCTTGGGGCCTCTTGGGAGCCTCGTGGGGGCCTCTTGGGGCTCTCTGGGGGTTTCTTGGGGGCCTCTTGAGGCCTCTTGGGGGGAATCTTGGGAGCTTCTTGGGGGCCTCTGGGGACCTCCTGGGAGCCTCTCAGGCCGAGGGCTCGAAATGTCCGTTCGGGTCCCCCGTCTGGGCTCCCTCTTGGAACCGTCTTGGGGGCCTCTTGGGCTGTTTTGGAGGCCTCTTGGGCGGTCTTGGGGCCCTCTTGAGTCGTTTTGGGGTCCTCCTGGACGCCTCTTCGGCGATCGTTGGGTCCTCTTGGGCTGTCTTCGAGCGTCGGGAAGCCGACAAGGGGAGAACGCCACAATTTTTCATACAGGGGAAATCGGTGATAGTCGCCCCTTTGGGGCCCCTTGGAAGTGCTCTTGGAGGCTTCTTGGGGCGTTTTGAAATCGGTTGGGATGTTGGAAGCTACTTTGGCGTCTTGGACCGATAGTCCGGGGTTCAGGGCCCTCGCGGACTATATTGGGGGCCTTTTGGAGCACCCTTACCGCGTCTTGGGGCTTCTCCGGGCCCCGGAAGCGCCCAGGGGGGACGCGTGTCTGGGCGGCAACCCGCCCCCCGAGACCCCCCCCCTCGCCCCCCCTCCCCTCCCCCTGCGGGTAAGGGATCAAAGGGAAGGGGCTTCCTTCGCGGGCGATGTTTCTCCCCCAATCCCCGAGTTTCGCCCGAAAAGTCTGGCCGCTCAGAAGAATGGGAAAACCCTGGGATACACCCCAAGGGGGCTATTCGGACGCACCCCTATCGAGAATGGACACCCCCCCATCGTATATCTCAGGGTTAGGCCCCAAATTTCTGGTCCATTCGGAAACCCCACGAAGCCTGGGATAGGTGTCGACATATCCCCTGTTATTCCTTTCGACTCAGCTGCGACGTTGCTCAATGTCGCTGTGGCTTGCGCGCTGACCGAGACCCGACCCTGCAGGTGGGGAGGCCCCCCCCCGCATCCACAGCGGAGCAGCAGCCTCCCCCGCCTCCCCCTCCTCCTCCTCCTCCTCCTCCTCCTCCTCCTCCTCCTCCTCCTCCTCCTCCTCCTCCTCCTCCTCCTCCCCCCCCTCCTCCTCCTCCTCTGCCTCCGCCTCCTCCTCCTCCTCCTCCGCCTCATCCTCCTCCTCTTCCTCCCACACGCATTGGAAGAGGTACGGGATCAGTTTATCCAAGCGGGTCTTGGCTCGGGCATGCCTAACTTCGAGCAGTCTTACCTCATCTACGGAGTGACTCCTGCCTTCCTGCCGCAACCATGTCTGCGGAAGAGCCAGGTTTCTTTTGGGGGGACGCACACGGCCAGTGGGGTCCCACCTCATACACCGACGGGTATGGATACGACTCAGGCGTCCCTGAAGCACGACGCTGTGGGCGGGCTGTGGTTCAGCTCGACCCGATATCGCGGCTCCCAGTTAGAGCACGCTATGGGCCCCTGCCGTACCTGATGCAAACGGTCGGCCGTGCCGAGCGGTATGCTATCAAGGAAGGCCTCGAAGCATTCCCCGATCATCAGTGCTTCGTCACCGACCTGCTGGCACTTGCCCAGGAAGGTGAGCGGTGGTGCCCCGAGCTCGAGATGGGGCGCGCCAAACACGCCAGGGCGTGGCGGGGCATCTTCGGAGCCAGCCGCAGGCGTACCTTGACGTACCCTCCCAAGTTACGATGGGCGCCTGCCCACAGATCCCTGGATGAGCTGGTCGACGCGGGCCCTTTGGAGCTGCGAGATTGGCTAGGCAACGGATGGGCGGACTTCTTTGCGAGATGCGGGGCGGTTACACATGCCCTCGCTGGGTCGGTTGCCGAGGCTGTCACGGCGGCCCTCAAGCAGCACCGCAAAGTCCTGCAGTTCATCTCCTGGGCGGCGTTGCAGGTGGTGGTGCGCAAGCGATGGGGGATTGATGAGGAAATCCCCAAGCCGCCAAACGAGCAGGTCAAGCCCATTGTGGTGGCTAGAAGCACGGACCATGTCCTAGCCTTCAATGCGCACCTTGGGCGGTATCGATGCATCTCGTGCGGCGCGACGGTCACAATTGCGTCCTCGCTCGACTCGCTACGTTCTGGGTCACTGCGTGTCTGTCGACCCACGCGCGCGTGGCTGCGGCCCTCAACGCCGAGTATTTCCGCGACTTCGGCAACGGCTGGGTCTACTACCGAGACGAGAGGGTCGGCATGGCGCTTTGTGCGGCTGCTGCTTTCGATTGGGACCCGCAGCCCATACTCCCCGAGACGCTGCCGCAGCGCATGGCAGTGACTGAGGAGGCTACTGTCGCCTTTGCCGCGTTGGGGCACGACGTCTTCAAGGGTGGCACCGTGTACTGCTGCAGGCGCTGCGGTGCTCACTGTGTCGCAGGGGATGTCCGCACCGTGCGCAAGCTCGGCTTGAAGTGCGAGGGGCTTTCGCTGAATGAGTCCACGCGTCGCAATCAGAAGGGTGCGATTGGGCGGGTCGAGCGGGGACTTGCGCCTCGAGCGCGCCGACCCCCAGCGGCGCTTGGGCTGCGGGGCTAATTCATCGGGCCCGTGCTCGCGATGGCCCGACCATGTCGGTGATTCGTTACATTTTTGTGCCTGGGTTGTGGCTCGACTCCCTCTACGTTGGCGTCGGCATCTCCTACGTTTTTGTGCCTGACGTTGGCCTCCCGCATTGAGGACCCCGGGAACCAAAGGGCTTCGCAGGCCAGGACGTTGCCAGATCCAGCGGGGTGGAACGAAGACCGAAACATGTTTCGGCAAACGATTGCAGCTTGCTCGGGCGTGCTAACGTCTTGGTTTGCCGCAGTCGCCGTTCGCGGGCCCCTGACAGGGCCGCCTACACGTCGCGATTTGATTCGATTCGGCTAGATGTATCGGCGTCGGTCAGGGCCAGGAGGAGCCAGGCGGGGCGGTCCGATTTCGATTCCACCCGGAGATGCCGCGCTGGCGATCCCATTCGCCTCCGATCCAGTCCACTTTGCGATTCGATGCAGCTCAGTGCTGCCTGACTTTTGTTGCTCCTCCGATCATCTCGGCCTCCCAGATGGGGTCCGAGTAGATGGGGTCGGGGGATCGCGCCGCATCGCCGATGCATCGGCGATGCAGCGATGCGGAGACTGACGTTCTCCACGCCGACGGCGCCGATGCATCGCCGGCGTCGCCGATGCATTGCCGATGAGGCGCGATTCCGACCCCATCTACGCGGGCCCCATCTGGGGGGCCTCTGCTTGTACTCCTTCGATCCGCCGCTCCCCAGGGACCCGTACCGTGCCGTTTTTTTTTTATACATGCTCCGCGTGCGGAGCATGTATTGACATGCAGGGGTTCAGCATAAAAAACAGCAATGAGTTCATGCATCAATTTGTTCATACACTGCTCATGTATTCAAAATCCTATATATATGTTTTAAAATCCGATGTATTAACAACTGCCCTGTACCAGGTTTCCAGGCGCTGCGGGCCCGAATGTCTCGCCCGGCGCCGGCCTCCCCCCCGAGGCGCTGCGGCAGTGGCGGCGCATCCCGGAGCTCGTCGAGGTGCACGCGTCGCACGTCGACACCTTCAAGAAGCTGCGGAGGGGCGCGCCTGGGATGCGGCTGCACGACGGGGAGCACGAGGCGGAGGCGGAGGAGGAGGAAAAGGAGGAGGAGGAGGAGGAGCCAAAAGGAAAAATAATCATAAGAAGAAGAAGAAGAATAAGAAGAAGAAAAAGAAGAAGAAAACGAAGAAGACGAAGAAGAATAAGAAAAAGAAGAATAAGAATCAGAAGAAGAATAAGAAGAAGAAGAAGAAGGCGACGGCGATGGCGACGGCGACGGCGACAGCGACGACGACGCGAATCGGGCGAAGCAAGCCGCTGCGGGCGCGGAGGAGCCGGAAGGCCAGAAAGTAAGCCAAAGTGCCAGGGGCCATGGCGCAGCCAAGGCAGCCCCGGGCGCAGCTCTCCAAAGGAGAAGATTACTCGTTCTCTGTTTCTTCATTGCAGCCCTCGGCTTACCGTACGCAAGTGCTCGAGATGATCAACATTGCTACGGAAAAATGGAACCGAATACCGACAGCAGTCCCTGTTGATTCTGAACAGGGTTCGCTGTCGGTGTCGCCGCGGCCGTTGTCCATTTGAGACAGAAGGCCGCTTGCACAACAGCGGCCGCTGTCCGTTTTAGACCACCTCTGTTGTTGGGCATGCTTGGCATCGTACCAATGTTTCCCGTACCCACGTCGGGCGCCCAAAGGTGCGCTCGGAGCCCGAGCGAAGATCCAGAAGGTGTGTGTGTGTGTGCGTGTGCGTGTGAAAGGTATCTGTGCTTGATTTGCGTACTGCGTGCGCGGCTCTCGGCACGCAGTCGCCATACCTCTCTGCCCCAGCGTCTTCAGGCAACTGCTGGAGAGAATCCGGCTAGAGCCAAAATGGCGACGGGAAGCTGGCCGATCGCGGGAACGTCAGCCGCAGGGTGGAAGGAACGCTCCAGGGTGGCAGCTCCTGGGCAGACGCCATGGGCTCCCCGCGCGCCCACCGCCAGCACGTCATCGGACGGCGGGCCCCCTCCTCCCCTGGGATCCGACGCCGAGGACAGCTACAAAAAGCCGAGACAAAGATACCGCCAGAGCCCCGGGCCCCCTCCTCCTGCGGCGCGTTCCGAGCCAGGTCGATCCATGATGGCCCTGGGCTCCGAGATTGTATACAAACGACCGGTGTCAAAGATTGAGGAGGAGGAGGAGGAGGAGGAGGAGGAGGAGGAGGAGGAGGAGTGAGGAGTGAGGGGGGCTGGGGGAGTCCCAGATCTCGGGCAATCTGATTGTTTCAGCCCGCCTTTTTGTTTTTTTCGATTTCGGCACCTGGGGGGGCGTCTTCGGGCCCAGGGGCCATCAACAATTGATCTGGGACGGGGAAACGCCCCCAGGCATGCGGTCGGGACTTTTGGGCCGCGGGCTCAAGCAAGATATCGGTGAATGCACTTATGGGGAACAAGCTAAGTGCGCTCGCGCCACATTTGACACCCAAGCCCTCCCACCCAGATCCTTCCATGGCGCGTTGGGTTCTCTTCTATCTGCCGGCGCGGGGGCCCTACAGGGTATTCATCCCCAGTGCACCCATCGTGCGATGCGCAATCGTATCGGGGGGTGCTGTACATTGGAGGGGGAGGACCAGTGGACCAGGAGGGCGCGGTTGAGCAATAGATGAGTAGGAGGCGAAAGCAGGAGGAGGAGGTGGAGGAGGAGGAGGAGGATGAGGAGCAGGAGGAGGAGCAGGAAGGGGGACCATCATCAGGAGGGGCAGGAGGATCAGCAGATGGAGGAGGAGGAGGGGAAACGAGGGTGTGGCAACGACGAGGAACGGATCGAACCCAGAGGTGTGGCCCGCCATTGTTTCGACAGGAACAACACCATTGTGTCGACGGAAGCAAAGCACCGACCCGAAAGTATAGCAAGCGTTGCCGCGGGAACACGGTTTTTGAAAGACCGAGAACGTCTGGAGTGCAAAAACACATGGGAATATTGAATAATGAAGCCTCGCGCATGTGTGAAAGCAATACGCGAGGCAGGCGGCGACAGCACTGGGCAGTATCAGGGAAGAGAGGAGACCAGCACCCACGTCGAGTAGCTGTGGGAAGGAGGGCAGGGAGGAGTGGGCGTGGAAATGAGGAGGAGACGGAGGAGGAGGCGGAGGAGGAGGAGAAGGATAAGGAGGAGAAGGAGGAGGAGGCGGAGGAGGAGGAGGAGAAGGATAAGGAGGAGAAGGAGGAGGATAATTAGAAGGAGGAGGAGGATAATCAGAAGCAGGAGAAGGAGGAAGAGGAGAAGGAGGAGGAGGAGAAGGACAAGGAGGAGGAGGAGGAGGAGGAGGAGGCGGAGGCGGAGGCGGAGGAGGAGGAGGGAGGGTTTGGGGGCTTCGCCGCAGAGGCAAGAGGGCGCGGACGGAAACGGGCCCCAGCCCTCCAGGGCGCTCCCAGGGCCGGCTCTTCACCGGCCACGGGCGAGGCCTCCTCCTCCTCCTCCCCCTCCTCCTCCCCCTCCTCCTCCTCCTCCTCCTCTCCTCCTCCTCCTCCTCCTCCCTCCTCCTCCCCCTCCTCCTCCTCCTCCTCCTCCTCCTCCTCCTCCTCCTCCTCCTCCTCCTCCTCCTCCTCCCTCTCCTCCTCCTCCCAGGGCCGGCTCTTCGCCCCGATCCGTTGTTCACCGGAAAGGGCTCCGGCCCGTGGCTCTCTTTGAGTTGTTGGTGCCCAGGGAGGGCCTCAGGGAGGGCCTCCGGAGGCTCCCATGAAGCCATCAGGAGTATCCCAGGGGGTGCAAAAGCATCGGGAATTCAAGGAGTGCATGCTTCAGGCGATCCACAATTAGAATTGCAAGCGCCAGCTCTCACACAATACCCATGCACGTCCCACCCTTTCCCTCCATCATGGCCCGAGCCTTGGCATGAGCATCTGAAGACCAACGCGCGCCTGGCAACTTATGTTTGGTGACCGTCCAGATCTTGCCAGGCATACGGTGTCACCGCGCTACCCCCCAAGGTATAGCTGGGTTGGGCCCGACCCAACACCAGGCCATCGAAGGGGGGGAGGCAAAAGGATACAGTTTGGGCGTTGGCCCAAAGAACGGCAAATAAGGAACGAGGCCAATGGTTCTCTTTGAGATGTTGGTCGTCTCCAAACTCGGGGGCGGCCTCGAGGGGGGTGATGACTCGGGGGATCGGATCTCATGGTGTGGGCCATGATATCTCCTCAGATTTTATGGCGCTGCTTCTTACTTCATTACGTCCACGCCTCACCCACCCCGAGGGCCGCGCACATGCTGCCGACCATGATTTGCGCCCCCCACTCTTGCACGCCCCCTTCTTGGCCGCCCCTGGCAAACGTTGTGGTGACAACACCTGGCGGTGAGTCTCGGGCGATTCGGTGTCACCGCCCGGTTTGGGGACTCGTGTGGTTTTTCGAGGATGTGCCGAACGTTGGTGGCTCCAGGAGTCGCAGAGCCCAGTGGCGACCCCGTGTTCCAAAACCCGGCGTGACTTTTGGGGGGATTCCAGGTCACCACCAGATGTCTCACCAATTGGGTTGGGAGCTCCCAAAGTTGGTAAGCCGTCCCCGGTGCCAAGTTCGATGAGGGCCGGCATATGTCCGCTCGATGGAAGCGAGAAACGTGTGCGGCTCGCCCGTGCCCGCTCCCCCCATCTCGGATCTTCGTCGCCTGACGGAGGCCGCAGACTCCCGCTTCCTTCGGTAGAAAACATGGCGCGGGAAGCACGTGGTCACAGCCATTGCGGCCTTCGGTGGAGCTCCCTATGGGGCCACGGAGCGCCGTGCTGGGTGGCGCGTGACGCATATAAGCACAGCCACTGGGGCATCCCGTGAAGCTCCCCACGAAGCGCCGTTTTGGGTGGCGTGTGGCGCATGTGGTCACAGCCTCTGTGGCCTTCGGTGGAGTTCCACGTGGGGCCACGACGCGCCGTACGCGGTAGCGCGGGGCGCATGTGATCACAGCCATTGGGGCCTTCGGTGGAGCTCCCTAGGGGGCCACACAACGCCGTATTGGATTGCGCGGGACGCATGTGATCACAGCCACTGGTGCCTTCGGTGGCGCCCTCTTCTGGGGCCACGAAAACCCCGTATTGGGTGACGCGGGAAGCATGTAGTCACAGCCGCTGCGGCCTTCGGTGGAGTTCCCTAGAGGGGGCCATGAAACGCAGTTGTAGGTTCCGGGGACGCATGTGATCACAACCTGTGGGGCTCCAGTGGGGTCCCTATGGGGCCACGAGCCGCCGTACTGGGTGGCGCGTGGCGCATGTGATCACAGCCAGTGGTGCCTTCGGTTGAGCTCCGTATGGGGCCACGAAGCGCCGTATTGAGTGGCGCGTTATTCATGTTATCACAGCCGTTCGGGCTTCCGATGGAGCGTATTAATGGGGCCACGAAGCGCGATTCTGGGTGGCGTGGGACGCATCTGATCACAGCCACTGTGGCCTTCGGTGGAGCTCTCTATGGGGCCACGCAGCGCAGTATTGGGTGACGCGGGGCGCATGTGATCACAGCCATTGGAGCTTTCGGTGGAGCTCCCTATGGGGCCACGAAGCGCCGTACTGGGTCGTGCGGGCGTCATGTGATCACAGCCACTGGGGCCTTCGGTGGAGCCCTTTACTGGGGCGTCAAAAACGTCGACCTTGGTGGCCCGGGGAGCATGTAGTCACAGCCGCTGCGGTCTTCGGTGGAGCTCCCTTATGGGGCCACGAACCGCCGTACTGGGTGACGCGGGGCGCACGTGATCACAGACCCTGTGGCGCATCGGTTGAGCTCCCTATGGGGCCATGAAGGACTGCACTGGGTTGCGCGGGCGTCATGTGATCACAGCCGTTGGGGTCTTCGGTGGAACTCCATATGGGGCCCCGGAACATTGGACTGTGTGCGCTGAAACGGTGGACATGTGGAGGGCAGAGGCAAGGGTGGGAGGAGGGGGAGGAGGAGACGCGGGGCGCTGTCTCTTCAAAACAAGGACCCACCACCACAGGATGGTTGGGAAAAGCGGCTCGTGATGAAGTGCGCGGCCTCGGTCCAGGACCCGCTTTCCTTCTTGCTAGCTAGATAGGGCCTCGCCCGCTCGGCCTTGCGCGGTCTCGGTTCTCTTTTCCCCCGACGCCCTGCTGGAGCCTCCTGGCAGCTCTCGGGCCCGAGGGTGGGACAGGCGTGGTCTTCGAGGCGACTCTGGGCTGAAGATGTGCTCGCTCGTTGTTGTCTCTGTGCAGAGAGGGGGGCCTGCCCCCCACGGAGTCCCCGCGCTCGGCGAAAGGACGGCACACAAACGCTGGCGGAGCGAAGACTGCGGCGGGCTCCGTCGGCAGAAGGTGGGCGGAAGGCGGCGGAAGTGCAGGAGGGGTGGCTTTGCAAAAAAACGAAGGATTGCAAACAAAAAACCTTCGTTCGAAGGGTTTTTTTTTCGTTGCAATCCTTCGTTTTTTTTGTTTGCAATCCTTCGTTTTTTGCAGTCCTTCTTTTTTTTTTGCAATCCGTCGTTTTTTTGCAATCCTTTGAGTCCCAGGAGTCCCAGCCCTTTTTCCCCGGGGCTGGTTTCCCCCCCCCTCCCAGTCGTTGTTGATGGCGGCCCCGGGGCCCCGCGAGGCCCCCCCCCCCCCGGGGCCGAAGACGGCACGGCGAAGAGCCTCCGCCTTCCAGTCGCTCCCCTCGCGCCGATCGTCGCCCTCGTCCTCGTCCTCGTTGTCGTCGTCGTCGTCGTCGTCGTTTGAGTCCGTCGCGTGCGGTTGGTTTTGGAGGTGGGCCTGGGCGTCACGACGGATGGCCACGTATACAGTCGGGGCCCTGAAGAAGGAGCCCTTTTGGTTGGGGAGGGGCTCGGTATTCCTTAAGTGTTTCGCAGCTTGCCTCAGGTTGTCCTTATGTTTCCGATAGGAAACCGAAGTTTAACTTAGGGAAAAAAGGAGCCTCGTTCCTTATTTAGGGTTCCTTAGGTCAACGCCCCGACTGTATTATCGTGTAACAAAGTCACAGATTCCGCATCGATGTTTCCCACCTGAGTTGACCCCCCCGGGGAAAGGGTCGGAAGTACATGAGGGGTGCAGACCCAGGGTTTCCGTAGTCGGCCACATGTGTCGCGGCAGAACGGGCCTCGCCCTCGAGAGATCGAGAGGTCGACATCTCGTCTTTGGCGTAACTTGGTTGAAGTAGAGTATGCACCGCCAAACTAAGCCAGTTTTTTGAGGAACTTCAAGAATTCCGTAACGGGTATCGTGGGTCGGGGATGGGGTCAAGAGAGAGAACGCAGCTCAGCGCGAACAGGAGCGATGTTGCAGGGTGGCCAGTAGAAGCCAACGCTGTCGCCAGCGTTGGACACCGAGAACATCGCACAGGCGGGCGCATGAGCTGTGGTGTGCGGGTGACGCGGTGGGGCTCCAGTGGCGTTTGCTTTTGCCAGCAGCAGTCGCGGATGAGGGCAGGAACATCGACAGAAAGATGCAGGCGTTGGAGGACGTCATGTTCATTGATATCTTGGCTGTCGGCCAATTTTTTCGACCCCCCCGCACCATGACGGCGGTCTTTGCGCTGCGTTGACGCGGCGGCGACCTTAGCGAGGGCGTTCGCGCTTAAGCGCCGATGTCGAGTGATCTGCGCTATCGGAGAGCCCCAATCGTTCAGGGCTGAACGATCCACGCGGCGTCAGAAACCAACGACTGTGACATCGCGACGCGGAACAGCCGGACAGTCCCCTCTGGGGCCCCGATTCTGGCCAGAGTCTGCGTTCTCCCTTGCAGCGCCGACCAGGATATCCTCGACCTGGCGGAACTCGACCGGCGTTCATGCCAGTGCCAGTGTGCGTTGATAGCCAGCCAGCTGCGATGTCTTGGGACCCTTCGGCTTTCCAGAACCGCGAGGATACAGTCAAACGAAAAACCTTCCGATACTTGTAGCAGCTCATGCTGGTACAATTCCTGGCGACCCTGGGCCAACATTGGCGCAAATTATCAGTTAGGTTTGCAGTGCTTGATTCAGAATCCAGCTTCTTGGGGATCTTGCTGCATCCCAGCACCCATCCAGAGACCCAGCGGACGTTGGGATGGCGAGAAGGCCAAATCAAGAAAACGTAGTTCAATGATTGTGGCTTGTCTTTGGTGCACGGTGGCGTAGTCGAATGCCGTCTTTGAGCATTGTGTACGCTTGTTGGGTTGTGCTGTCGCCACCACGTGCACAAGTCTTAGATCCAGGACTCCGCTGTTCGCAGCGCTCCCGTATCGTGGGAGCTGTCGGATTCCGTCAGCCACCTCCGTGCTTTTACCGAGATCATAGAGCAGGCCTTGCGGCGGCCGATGGGTCACTCTCGGCGGCGAATGAGAAGGGGCGGACTTTTCTCAGAAGGCTCGGAGGTCCCCCGGCCTTCTGAGAAGTTTTCGAAGCTTTCCCCGAAGACACAGAAAACCGGTCAGAAGGCGCGAGGCCTTCTGAGAAATCACGCCGCCTTCTGAGAAGGCCGTATCCTTCTCACTTTCCCCCCCCCCGTGCTTCGGGGGTGGACAGGCCTCCTACCCTGACACGTCGATGAGCGAATTGGCCGTTTTCGAGTCGCAAGAGGGCGTCGCGGCCGCCATTTTTGCGGTTTCAGGTCCGTCGGTGTCGGTCCCAGGCCGTTTTCACTAAAGGGCGGTTTACTGAAGGGAGGTTGGTCCACCGCCGACTGCTCGCCACCGAGTCCTTCGTCCGATCCACGGGGGCCCCGCGGAGTGTGTGGCTCGCAGCTCGCCCGAGCAGCACAGCGGCCGCGCAGCGCCGCTCCGCGTCTTCGCCCTCGCCTCCCGAGCGGCGCTGGGCGGTGCTGCGCGGCGTGGGGTGCCTTGGCATCGCTCGGACGTGTGCATTTTTCCTTCGGCGAGGACCATCGAGGAGCATCCTTGATCATTTGGCGAAAAAGCCACGCACGAAACCGAACAAAAACACAGGGAATGGACGTCCGAGCGATGCCCAGTTGCCGAGTCGCTTCCTCGAGGCCCTTGTGGAGCGGACGCGTCAGGGCGGATGGTCGGAGGTAGGAGAAGCGACACCAACACCACCAGGGGGGCCCACCTCCAGCGAGGAGGCCCACGGTGACTCCCCGTGCTGGGGGCCGAGGATGTCTCAGGCGAGAGGGGGGACCACACCACCAGGACGACCCCCCTTGCCTCCTCGCATCTCCTCGCCCTGGTGGTGTTGGTGTCGCCGTTCCTTGTTCCTAGATGGTGGCCTCGGCAGCAGCATGAGCCGAGCGTCCAGCAGGACGCGTGGGCAGAGGAGTGCGCAATGGGCAACCCTCCAGAAAATACTATAGGACAGACGGCGCGGAGACTCAGCTGCGAAGCAAGAGTTGCGAGCATCGCGATTGTGACAGGGAAGAACGGAGCACGCCACGACTGTGAAGCAGAAAACAAAACGCCCGACAGTGAAACATAATCTTCAAGCCCCACGAATTCGGAGCACCGTGAAGAGGGAATGGGGTAGGGAGAGGAAGGGGGAGGAAGGAACGTTGCAAATGCAAACTAAAAGTGTCAGGAAAGCGCGTGCACTGACGACTCCCACTGTTGATGGGGCTGGCCCGTCTTGCGGCGCGCAGGCCAGTCTTGGGGGAGCCCGCTTGCATTGGAAAGTAGACGATTACAACTGAAGTGTCTTCATACGTAGCGATCTTAGTGTGCAAATTGTTTTGGCTGCAAAGAAGCATGTGTGAGCGATTACGCCGATGCCTTGGACGCATGCGGGGGTTGCCACTGGGGCCTTCGGTGGAGCTAGGGGGCTGCGAAACGTGTGAGGGCTGTGCCGACCTGAATGCCTGGAACGCATGCGGGAGGCGCCACTTGAGCTTTCGATGGGGCTTCCCAGGGGGCCGCGAAACATGTGAGGGGTGTTACTTAGTCATGCCTGGGACGCATGCGGGCGGCGCCATTGAGGCCCTCGGTGGAGCTCCCTATGGGGCCACGAAACGTGTGAGGGGTGTGTCGAAATGAGCGGCTGGGACGTATGCGGGCGGCGCCATTGGGGCCTTCGGTGGAGCTCCGGGGCCACCAAACATGTGAGGGGTGTGCCAAAATGGTAGACATGCGGAGAGCAGAGTCAGGGATGGGAGGATGGAGTAGGAGGATGAGGGAGGAGGAAGGCGAGGAAAGGAGAGGAGAAGCGGGGCGCTGTCTCTTCACAGCGAGGACCAAACACCACAGGAGGGTTGGGACACATCTTGGCGGTAGCACCATAAGATGTATCAGCGTGGCTCACTGTTGTGGTCAGTCATTGTTTCTAGTGGCCAGCTGATCTTGGGCAGGGACTGAGGCTGCAGAGGGGGGGCTCTGAAGTGCAGGGGTTCCCCTGTCGGCTGGTCGGAGGCTCGGGGGTGATATCGCAGTGGAATGGAGAGCCCCCCTCGGGAGATCAGTTTCGGTTTCGTATTCGCGTCGTGCCTGCGGGCGAGGCGACGGTTCGTGGGCGCGCGAGAGAGATGACCCCGCCGTCGCTAGGGCGATTCGGATGCAGTGGACCGCCCCTCCGCCCCTGGTGGGCGCGCGGTGGCCCGGGGTGTCCCGCCGTGGTGTCCTGTGGTGGTCCGCCTGTGTTCCGTCTGCGGTGCGGGAGTCCCGCCTTGGAATGGATAGTCGGTAGTGAGATCGATAATGAGATGGTTAAAATGGGATGGATAGTCAGATCACAAGTCAGATCGATAGTGAGGTTGATTGTGACATTGGTTGTGAGATCGATAGTGAGATTGATCGAAGGATCGATAGTGATATCGATAATAAGGTCGAAAGCGAGAACTGTAGTGAGATCTATAGTGAGATCTATAGTAAGATCTATAGATTGGGATCGATCGAGTGTGATCGATCCTGCGAGGTCGATAGTGGAATCGATCGAGGGAGATCGAAAGCGGGGACGAGAGTGACATTACATCGCAGCGCAACATCGTCGTCACGCGACTTCGCTTACTCGAGGGCGCGTCGCCAGCATCGTCATCATCACACCCATCACGTTTGCCAGCAGTTGGTTCTTCCCCCCCAACCCCCCCTCCCTCCTGATCCCCCGAAAGGGTGGTCGTATAGGTAGATTGCAGTTTTGGGGGGGGGGCATCGGAGATGTGTGGCAGGGAGAACGCGCATCCGCTGCTACAGCCGCTCCCCCCCCCGGGGGCACCCTGGGAGGCCGTCAACGACCGCAGGACGGTGGTGGTGATGTTGGCCAGGGCGATGCTGAAGCTCCAGGAGCAGGACAGGGGTCCCCCTCCCCTCTCGGCGAGGAGGAGGAGGAGGACGGCGGCGAGGAGCCCCAGGCCCCCAGCGCCGCCGCGGCAATCGATGACGCGGCGATGTTGTCCTCTGGGCTTCCCGGAGGGCTCCACGAGGGACAGACCGGCATGCCGCGGGTCGCGAGGTCCGTGCGAGGGCGAGGGGTTCCAGAGCGAGGGCGGCGCAGACGGAGCAATGACACAAGGCAGCGGAGGTGGAGCCAGAGCTGCAGGATCCGGTCCGCTTTGGCCCCGCAAGTGGCTCGCTTTATGGGCATATCTTTCACCACCGCTACCACATGTAGGACGGGGGAGAAGGGAGGATGAGGAGGTCCTCCTTCTCCTCCTCCTCCCCCTCCTCCTCCTCCTCCTCCACGTCCTCATCCCAAGGCATCGCCAGAGCAGGTCCAGAAGCTCCTGGAGACGGCACGATCTGGAGTTCAGCCCAAAGTTGAATCATTAGCGAGCAAGGCTGCCTCGCGTTCACAGGGATCTCGAGGTTAAAACGATTCGGATCCATCCCAGACCCAGACATGTGCAACCCGATTTATGTTCAGGAGTTCGCCGCATTTTACTTTACAATCTCTCGGTGTGGGGCCCCAGAAGTGCCGCAGTTTTTGCCGAGAGCGACGTTGACATTGCCATCATTCCAGAGACCCACGTCTCGGCCAGCGACACTCTGACTATGAGTATACTGAAGCAACACAGGTGGCATGGGATTGTCTCGCCAGCATACCCTACGGCCAAGTCGCAAAAACCAGGTGGTATTGTTCTCGGCATTCGGCAGCATCATTCATGGACTTCATTGCGTCACCTCTCTGATGACCCAAGTAATGTGATTGGTCTTGTGAACGTTGGTGAAAGTGCAGATACCACTGGTCCATTGCCTTTCAGAGATGTTGTTGCCTTGGGGTGGAGACTGTCTAGAGTATCTTGTATGGTGGTTTGTGTTTATCTTATTGTCGGACCTCATAGCCCATGCAACGTGAACAAGCTGCTCACGATATCAGCCTTGATTTCGAACCACTCTGGTCTTTGGGCCATCATGGGTGGTTTCAATTCCACGCTTGTGGAGAGCTTGCTAACTGGATACGCAGGTGGAGTGGACATGTTTATTTCCCGACAGGCATCGCCCACACCTCCACCAGAGGCAAGGACTCGCGCAGCGTCGACTACGCCATCGAATATTTTGATATTTGTTTGTTTTACCGCGATTCGATTCAGATTGATGCAGAAGGTGGCGATCATTACGGCATGGCTTTGGAAACGAATATTGATTCACAGTGCGCCGCTCGCCGTATCCTTGATCTGCCCAGACTTTTTCTACCGCAGCTACCAAGCAACATCCGGACAGACCCTGACAGCAATCGCTCACGAAAGAAGCGCGAGCTCGATCTCAGGCGTCAGCATAACTATGCGCATCATGAACAGCAGGAGCAGCAACACGACACGAAACACGGGAATACCGACACCGATGACGAGGATAATCTGGCTCAACCTCAGGTCGCAATGCTGTTTTTCATTTTGAGAGGATGCTCGCAAGTCCCGACACCGAGATTTTCACGATTCTGATTCGGAGGCTCTCCAGCGCATGTGGCAGACGCATACCAGCGAGACCAACAACGCCAAGACCAGCAAACACGACGATGACTGCGATCCTTCCAACTATCTTTACTGGTCTACTCTTGATCTGGACGAGTTGTGGAATGGCATCGAGAGTCGTGCATTGCCACATTCTGCCTGGGCGACGCCGCCAGATTGGATCCAGATCATTCGTTCGTATCAGTCTGGTCCTGACGCCGCTGTGACCCCGGGTAAAGAATATGTGTGTGTGTTCGTCAGTTGTCTTGAGAGGTTTTTTACGACGTGCCTTCGGCGCGCCACCAGAGCGAGCGCGGCAATGCCGCGGCCGAGGAGAGGCCCGTGCTTTCAAATTGGTGTCTATGCCGCAGACCACACCAACGCGCTCGCATTCAGATGCTTCAATCAAATGGTGGCTGCAGGTTTCAGGATGGATCGACGAGCTCATCAGAGTCAATGATGGTATGGGGTGCACCGCTCCACATGCGCTTGCCGCCTCTACGGGGGACGGCGAGCTTCCTCCCCCATCCCCCGACTTGCCGCACAACGGCATCGAAAACCATGAGGTCAAGGCCGCACCGAGAAGAGACTTCGCGGTGCACCAATTGGCGCAGGCACCAGCAGACATGCCTTTATCTGGGCACGGCAGACTCGTGGGCAGAGACAGGCAGGATTGGGCCAGTACCCATCTGACTGTACATAACCTCTCGCATGGCGCTTTCAGCACGATGGCAAGATCGGCGCTTCCTGGGTTGACGATACCACGCAGTCTGCATATGGCTCCGTCGGATTCCCCTCGGAGGCCCTCGCCAAAGATGGGCCTCTCTTGGGCAGGCTGCACGACAAGTCGAACGTTGAGTACTGCCAGCAAAAGTAAGATCATCGCTGGGGACAACAATCTGGTTACATATTTTGCACGTGAGCGGGCACAGTCCAGTAGAGCGACTACGGTAGCACACAAAGCTGTTGACCTCGGCGCCGATAGAGGCACGAATGTGCGATCACGTCCTACAGCAGCAGCACGACGAGCAGCAGCGTGGAAACAAGTCAGCAAGGCACGCAAGCTCGCAGGAACGGTCGCACTGGCAAGCGCGCAGCACGCAGGGACACCTGTCAGGAATGCTGCGCTAAAGTACAGCACGATGCAGCAGTGCACGACATGTGTCCTCCGGCAGCGCAGGCTTGGCTCCGAGCAATTGGAGATATTTTTGCCATCTCTATTCGCGGGCGTTGCCTCGGCGCTCTGTTGCAGCTTGAGCTGGGCGACAAAGACCCAGCCATCTCGCTGGCACTTAAGATGTTCGACAGCTGGATGACCAATATGTCCCCTGGAGAGGAAGCGCGCGCATTCGCAGCGCGAGACTGGAGTTCGCGCTCCTCGCGGGCCAAGGAGAACCCCGCGCGCCGCTGGCGAATGGTTACTGGGCCCGCGAGGGCCGTCGTGCACACCTTGCTTGACATCAACTGGGGCCCCGTCGGGCCTTGGAATTGGGTCTCAGATGCATGGATGATGCGCGACAGGACTTCGCCGGAAAAGGAACATCCTATGAGTTGCAAATTAGTCTCCAAACATTGCGACAGCAACGACGTGTGCGATGGGATCGATCTGACGGGTGCACGACAGCAGCTACGACGATCTAGATATCGAGATAAACATGCCCGGGCAGGTGCTCTGATTAACGCACGCTGTGGAGGCCAATTGCCTAAGACGAGAATTCGGGACGTCATCGGCTCATTCGATTTTTCAGCCGCGCGCTATCGCCGCGACACCGGCCAGCCTGAGACCACGTTTCATCGAATTTGCAGATGTTCTGCGAATGCCAGCCACTACTCGGCCACCAGCAGCGAGGAGTACGCGCGCAGAGCACGTGCGCAGGTGGATTCTCAGCCGTCGGCATGGTTGCGGGGTCTCAGGCCAGCTGCATGGACGCGCGTATCTCTGCCGCCCGACGAGTCCGGCATTTTCGTGCTTTCGCAAGGCGAGTTCCCAGCCGACGCAGACATCGTCGGCGCGGGGGGCGCCCGGGAGGTACGCGCTCTGATCGGGCTAGGTTTCGGAGGGCATCTTGGGCTCATTCCGCGTTCCAGGGTTTCGACATCGGCAATCCCGACCCCGAAGTCACGGCTGCGGGGGTCTCTGCGGGAGTCGCATGGGGGGCCCGAGCCGTCGACCATGGAGATTTGATAGCTTTCTTGGGGGTTCTGGAAGAGCCCCCGATGGGCCATCAGACGGCCCATGTCGCGGACTCGCCCCACGTTCAGAAGAATGCTGCAAAGGATGCCTTCGATGTCTTTCCCGACGGCCACCGGAACGCATGGCGAAGAATTCAGTTGCTGCTTCGATCGAGCCCGGCGGTCACTCTGAACATCGAGTCGCACATGGCACCAGCTGGCGGCAGAGAGTACAGAAATAGCACTAACCGGGGATGGCAGCAAGATAGCCGACCGGCTGGCCGAGCAGACGGCCAAGATAATGCAGTTGCAGCCGGGGGATGCGGAAGTTGTTCCGATTTCTGAGGCCGTAGCCCGAGCTATTCGGATTCGTGCTTCTGACATTGTCCTCTCGGGGTTCTCGGAGTTTCCTGGAGGTGCTCCTGAGGAGCAGTCTCGAGTTAGGAAATAAGCCAGAGCCGAGCAGCCCCCCCCTGCTCCTCCTCCTCGCGCTTTCAACCCTCGCTCGATGCTGGCCAAACAGCTGCGCGCCAGTGCGCGCTCAATGATTCAAGTAGGTGAAGGTTCCGACTGTCGTTTGTTATGTAATATTTGTTGCTCTGCCATTTCTCTCAACTCTTACGGCAATATCCCGTCCCAGGAGTTCTTGTCCTCCCCGTGCCAGGCCGCTGTGCCCATAGCTGGGTACGAAGGTGCCAGGCAGCTCAGTAATATGTACCTCCGGGCCAGGCATTTAGATCAATATCATGACATGGTCCTTTCGGCCAAAGGCAATTACATATGTTTGACGTGTGGCAGCCATACCTCGCGCAGTGCTCAGACACTCTTCAAATAATGTACGAAGGCCACCCCAACTGGCAATGCCTATTGCGAAGGCCTTACGGCCGATGCCGCCGACCCTGGAGACAGCGTTCTGTCACTGGGGAGAAATACCAACGCCCGGTCGAATAGTTTGTTTTATAGTTTCCTAGGAGAGTTTTTTGGGGCCTCTCGGGAGCCTCTTGGGGCCTTTGTGGGCTTCCTGGAGGGCCTCTTGGGAGCTTCTCGGGGCTGAGGGCTCGAAATGTCCGTTCGGGTCCCCCGTCTGGGCGCTCTTTTGGTACCGTTTTGGGGGCCTCTTGTGAATCTGGGAGGCGTCTTGGGCCGTCTTGGGCACTTTTGGGCCGTTTGGGGGCCCTCTTGGAGGCCTCTTGGGCAGTGTCGGGGCGATCTTGGGAGCCTCTTGGGCCGTCTTGGCGCGTGGGGAAGCGGAAGAGGCGAGAACGCCAAAATCCTTGAAAAGCGCATGGGAAATCCATAATTTGTGCATCTTGGGGCTCTCGTGGGAAGGGTCCTGGAGGCCTTTTGGGGCGTCTCGCAGGCCTTTTCGGGCCGTCTGGAGGCCGTCAAGGCGTCTTGGACAGATCATTCGGCGATTCGGAGCCCTCTTGGATCATCTTGGGGGCCTCTTGGAGCACTCTTGGCCGGTCTTGGGGCCTTTTTGGGCTTGGGGATTCCCCGGGAGGGCGGCGCATAAACCCGGGACCCCCCCCGGGAGCTACCCCGGGACCCCCCCCCCTTTCCCCGGGAAGGGATCAAAGGGAAGGGGCTTCCCTTCGACTCAAGTACGACGCTCTTCAATCTCGCCTTGGACTGGCGCGCCTCAGAACGAGGCCTTGGGAGAGGGATAGAAGCAACGACGCTGTGGGGAAAGAAGAAGGAACATCGACGACGACGAAGAGGGAGCGGACGGGGAAGCTTCTTCCACACGCCGACAGGGTCGGCAGATTTGGGCAAATTCAAAAAGGGGGAGGTTAGTTTTTTCCCTTGCCTCCCTTTCTTGAAGGGCTGGCCCTTCCCACGTTTTTGAAAATGACCACTCGTCAACTGCGGTGTCCTCCTCCTCCCCCTCCTCCTCCTCCGCCCCCTCCTCCTCTTCCTCCTCCTCCTCTTCCTCTCCGTAGCCATTTTGGCTCAAGATGCCTAGTTCCACAGTGGAACAAGTGGATACCGCTAGTCCGCGGCCAGTGCCAGGGCTCTTGAGCCCGACAGCCCCTTCTCGATCCCAAGTGCAGACTGCAGCACCATGGCTGGCGCCGGCCGAAAGGAACGCCAGGACTGGGCTTGCAGGAGCTGTACGACGAAGCGCGGCAAGCCGCTCATCAACTTCGGGACCTCGCTCAAGTGCCAAGGGTGCAGGCTCCACAAGAAGGACGTGTACGGCGGGCCTGTGCCGCCGAAGGAGCCCTCGATGCGGGCCCCAGCCAAGGGCAAGAAGCGGGCCCCGTGGACGGCCGAGGGCAAGCTCGAGGGCGAGCTCGCGGCCATGCGGGCGGAGCTCGACGCTGCCAGGAAGAAGCTTCGTACGCAGGAGTCCGACCAGGGCGGGGCCGCGGCCATGCACGTGGACGACGGCAAGTCAGGCGAGGACGCCTCGGCTGCGAGCGAGATCAAGGTGTGCGAGGCAGGCCTGGCCACGCTCAAGGACGTGCAGCACGACTGGGCCACGGGCCCGCGGGAGGATCTCAAGCGCAGGCTCGCCGCCGCCAAGGACAGGCTCTTCGCCGCCAAGCCGCTCCACGCGCGGGTGCAGGCGCTGGCCCACAGGCAGAAGAATCTGGCGGACAAACTCAGCAAGATGGAGCTGGCCGAGCGCGAGGCGGAGGACCGTGTCAAGAAGGCGCAAGACGAGCTGGAGCTCAAGCGGCATGGTGTCAGAGAGCTCAAGGCGCAGCAGGTGGCCCTCCAGGCGGAGCAGTCGGCACTCCAGCAGCAGGTCCAAGTCGCGCCAGAGGATCGTCCGCCTGGGCAGTCCATGGAGCACGACGTCATCAAGAACACGGGCGGCCTCACCCTCGGCGACCTGGCGCAGGCTCTCAGCGGTGCTCTGGCCGCTCACCCCGACGACACCATGCAGACCGCGGGCGATTTGCCGCAGCGGCTGGCCTCGGCGCTCGGCGGGCCCCTCCAGGAGCTCATGCTGCGGCGGCAGCGCGAGCGGGCCGCCGCCACGGAGGCAGCGAGCGCCCCTCGCACCCCTGCAGCGTCCGTCGAGGGAGACGACGCCGCCGCCGCCGCGCATGGCGCAGGCACTGCAGGCGGCGCCGCCCCTGCAGCCGCAGCGCCGCGCTGGGATCCCGCCGCGATGGAGCCCGAGAAGCTGCGGCAGACCATGGCGGAGTTCTCGCCAGGGCCAGCAGAGGAGACCAGCGACGCCATGCTGGCGCGCGCCACGGAGCTGGCCGTCAGGGGCTTCAATCCTTACTAAGCTCATCATCGCGATGTCCTGCACACTTGCGATGGCGAAAGGCACTATCACTACCAGCAACGTGACTTCCTGGGGTTCATTGGCGCCGTGCCTAGAGACCCTCGAGTCGCACGTCGTTCTCGTCCAGGAGCATCACCGACGGGACGAGGCGAAGCTCGCCGACCTGCAGCACGAGGTGCTGGATCACGGGTTCGCGGGCATCTGGGCGCCAGCAGTGGCAGGCCCCACCTCCGCGGAGGGCACTACGGGCGGCGTCGCGGTCTTGGCCCGCAAGAACATCCCCGTCACGGCCCCGCCGCTGCTGCCCTCGGCGACACTGTGGCCAGGGCGACTGGTGGCCGCCCACGTGCACTGGGGAGTCCGTGGCGGCATTGTCTTCGTGTCGGCCTACCTGGTCGACAGCGTTGGCATGAACGACGTGAACCGAAGCATCTTCGGCGCGCTCACTCGCTACCTCACGAAGCTCACGGCCTCGGGCATCGATTGGATCGTCGGCGGCGACTTCAATGGGCCTCCCAGCTGCCTGCCCCTGGCGCAGTTGGAAAAGGCGGGGGGCCTCTGGCTAGCGCCGTCGGCCGACACCTGCCGCCCACAGGCGGGCAGCGGCTCGGTGCTGGACTACTTTCTGGTCGGTGCAAACCTGGCCAGCCGCATCTCGGCTCCGAGAGTGGATGAGTTGGGCATCACCTCCCCGCACCTCCCTGTCAACATGGAGCTGCGTGCCGCCGACCTGGACATGCGCGTGAGGATCCCGATCGCCCCCAGGGCGATTCCAGCGGTGCCGCCCATCGGCTGCAGCCGCGGTGTCGAGGACTGGGCGCCCACTTTGGCCCAGGTGCGCGCCACAACCAGCGCCGAGGAGCTGCCAGCAGCCTGGGACGCCGTCGTCAGCACCTTGGAGCAGGAGCTGTTGGACCGCTACGACCAGGTTGGCGAAGCGCGCAGGCGGTTCGAAGGACGTGCGGGGCCCATTGCGACCAAGCTGGCGCCAGTCAAGTGGAAGCCGCAAGGGCAGCGTGTCCGATTGGGGCCTGATGTCATCGCGGCCAAGGTCGCGGGCCGATGGGCGCGTCACTTCATGGGGGTCAGCGCGTTCCTCGCGAAGGCCAGCAGGAGGCTGCAAACCGCCTGCCTGCAGTGCTCCCTTGTCCCTGAGCAGTACCACGAGCTGGCGGACTTCGTCGCGAGGGCTTTGGAGTATGGGCGCGTGGTTATGGACAGCAAGAAGACGCTGGCACGGCTCCCGCATTGGGTGAGGTCCTTCTTCGAGCAGGGCTTTCGCGTGATCGGCAACACCGACTTCCTGGAACAGGCGGGCCGCATCGTCCAGTTCGCCAAGGACGCCCACGCGGACGCGCTCAAGGTCAGGCAGCAGAGCTGGATCCAGTGGGCCAACGACAGCCTGCGGAACGGCGCTGGCAAGGCGCACCGCTTCACCAAGCTGCGGGCGATGCAGGAGGTGCTGGCGCAATGGCAGGGCACCCACACCGAGCTCACCACTGGACGGCTCGCCCAGACCTTCGTCCCGCAGCAGCAGGTCGCCAGCCAGCACCTGATCTGCGACCGGGAGATGAAGGCCTGGGAGGACGTCTGGTCGTGCCACAAGCTCGAGGCGCTGGAAAGGCCAGCTGACTTCGACGAATGGGACGACCTCGAAGACCTCACCGTGGAGGCGCTGCAGCGGGCCGCCTGCAGCTTCCCCACCACCACGGCGCTCGGCCCAGCGCAGATCGGTATGCGCGCGCTCACCTTTCTCACGGACGACGGCGTTTACACCTGCGGCCAGCTCTTCATGAAGTGCGAGGCGCTGGGGGCTTGGCCCAGCGAAAGGCTGTGGCACGCTATGTGCCGCATCCCCAAGGCCTCTGGCGGCTGCAGGCTGATCACGCTGATGCACTCGCTAATCCGATGGTGGTCGAGGGCTCGTGCCTCGACGTCCAAGGCGTGGCTGACGGCGCACCCCAATGCCAGTATTTGGGGCATGGGCGGCGGCAGATCTTCCTCCGACTCCGCCTTCGACCTCAACCTTGAGACGGAGGTATCGGACTGCCTGGACGAGCACGTCGTAATCGTCATGCTGGACGCCTGGAAGTTCTTTGAGACGATTAAGCCCGAGTGGCTACTCATCGAGGCGCGGCTGCTGGGCATGCCGCTGCGGTTGGTCTGGATGTTGATTGAGCTATACAGGCAGCCGAGGCGGCTGCAAGCTTTCGGCTCGGTGTCCTACGCGGTCGTGTCACATCAGGGCGTGCTCGCAGGATGCACTCACGCCTGTGCCATGGTCACCTTGCTCATGTTCAGGCTGCTCGAGCAGGTGCGAGATGCAGGCGTCACCCCGAGGGCCCTCATCGACGACGTCACCTTGCAGTGGCGCGGGAGGCGGCTCTCGCAACTGGGCGTGCTTTGGGCGGCCACCACCAGGTTCCGCGAGGGCGCCCAGGAGCGAGGCATTGTCGTGCAGCCCACCAAGTCGGGCTACTTGGTCTCATCGGACGCGGCTGCTCGCGAGTGTGCCCGACACGCGGCGGCCCGCAAGCTGACCAAGATGCGCTGGGCCCGCAACCTGGGGCACGATCTGGGCGGGCGCAGAATCGCTAGGCTCCAGACGGCAAAGCGGGTGCGGCAGCTCAAGGAGCGGCGCGGCAAGTTGGCAGCTTTCAAAGGGGCAGTGGGCAGGCGCGCTACCTGCCTGTGGAAGACGGGCCTCATGCCGAGTGCGGCGCACGGTGCTGGGGTGTCAGGGCTCACCGACGATACGCTGCAGGTGCTGAGGGCCGAGGCTGGCAGGCTTGCAGGGGCTCGGCCAGGTGCATCGAGCGTCACGGTGTATTTAGCCACGCAGAAGGCGCGCGAGTACGACCCCATCTACGGCGCCACCTGCGACATCGTTTGCCGATACGCCAGCTGGATCTGGGAACAACGCACCTCCCTGGCTAGGCTCCACAGGGCCTGGGCCAAGGTCACGGAGCGGCTCGTGGGGCGCCCGTCCTGGGCAGGGGCTCGCGGTCCCATCGCCTCCGTCACGCTGACGCTCTGGCGCATCGGATGGCACATGTACTCCAGCACGACCCTGGTCACCGACCAGGATACGGCGATCAACCTCCTCACCACGTGCCCGAAGGACGTCAGGATGCATCTGACCGGCGGCGTGCAACGCTGGCAGGCGAGGCAGATCGCGGCGCACCACCGCCAGCACGGCGAGGTCAAGCCTTGGGTGCGGGCCATGCGGCTCTGCGTGGGCGACGGGCGCGCGGCGTTGGCGGAGGGCCCGTCGGCCACCAGCCTGCGTCACCACTGGGCGACGGTGGCCTGGACGCAACAGGCCCAGCACGACCTTGGGCTGGCGGCGGCGCCGAATTGCAGGGCCTGCGGACATCCGTCCGACTCGCCTGGGCACAGATTTTTCGGCTGCGAGGTACTCGTGCAGCCGCTCACAGAGGAGGAGCAGGACGAGCAGCTGCCGCCCGAGCCGATGCAGGCCATCCGCACCTTCATGTGCGACAAAGGCCTGCAGGAGGGCGGCAGCTTCGAGAGCGCCGACTTCCAAATGTGCTTGCCCTGCATGCCGCCATTCGTGCCGCCCGCCGCGGAGCAGGCCGAGGTGAAGTTCTGGGGCTGCTGGCCTAGCCAAGGGGCGGACACGGCTTCCTGCAGCAACGCCGTCTTCACCGATGGCTCAGGCTTCGCGTCCAGCATGCCCGAGCTGAGGCGCTGCGGATGGGCCTTCGTGCAGCTTTCCCTCCAGGGACTGCCTGTTCGGGCGGCGTTCGGGGCGCTGCCAGGGCCGCTCCAGACGGTCGGGCGCGCGGAGAGGCACGCGCTGCTGCAGGCATTGCGGCTCGCGGGGCCGCAGCTCGAGTTCGTCTTCACCGACCTTCTGTCGATGGAGAAGGAATGCAGCCACTGGGGGCAGGAGCTAGAGGAGGCGCGAGCGGCACATGCCACAGTGTGGAGACGGATTCGTGCCCAGCCAGCGCGGCCTGAAGTGAGATGGATCCCCGCGCATCAGGACATGGATGCGTACTTGGACCGAGGCCTCCACCCGCTGCTGTACTCTGGCAACATGTGGGCCGACTGGTTCGCTCGGCAAGGAGCCATGCAGCACACCGTGTCGAAGGTGTACGAGGAGTTCTACAACATCGAGCTGCAACACTACAAGAGCCTGGCAAAGTACGTCGGCTGGGCGATGCAGAGGACGATGCACGCAGGCCGCTGGGATGCGCCCGAGCAGACAGCCCGCCCGCCAAAGGTGCCCAAGGTGCAGGCGGCGACTGTGATCAGCCACTCCCTGGTTCGCCTGAACGGGACGGCGGTGGTGCTGTGCCGCGCTTGCTGCAGGCAGACCAGCGGGCAGACGGGGCCCACATGGACGCAGTTCGCGCGTTCAGCTTGCGAGGCCAGCCAGTACACCGCGCTGCGGGCCGAGGCCATCATCGCGCACGTCGGCGCGCAGCCCATTGTGGTCTCGGAGGCGGGCGAGTTCGCTATGCAGGCGATCGAGCGCGCGGCGTGCCCCGAAGATGCGGGGCCCAGGCCAGCCGAGCCTGCCCCCTGGGGCTCAGGGGACGGCACCATCGAGATGCAGGGGCACAGGCTGAGGCGCGCAGGGCCCACCATCTACTGCGAGGTATGCGTGGCGTGGGCGGCGACAGGCTCCTCACCGGCCCTGGCTGCGCCCTGCGCTGGCCTGCCCAGCGCCGAGGGCAAGAACCAGCGCACCTACCTGTCCAACCTCAGGGCGCGGCTCAAGAAGCTCAGCCAAGGGCTGCACCCCAAGACAGGAAAGGTGCTCACTTGGGGAGGTGCAGGCGAGGCTCCAGACGGCCCCAGAACATGGGCCACAGCGGCGGCCAGCGCGGCCGCGGGCGACATGGCCTATGGGAGCGACGGCGCTGCAGAGCGGCCAAGCGGCAGGCACGCGCAGAAGGAACAGGGCGAGGCGACCAGGCCTGGCCAGGACCACGAGACGCGCGAGGTGCCTGCAGGGGCTGGAGGTTCCGACGCAGTCCAGACCAAGAAGCCTGCTTGGCGGGTGCGACGGCAGGAGCTCCTGGAACGGATGCAGCGAAGGCAGCAGCATCTGCTAGCCGAACGTGGTCCAGCAGCCGCCAGCGGCGCGCAGCGCGATGAGGGAGACATGGCCGACGGCAGCTTGCCCTCGGCCTATGGAGCGCACCAATGCCCCGACGGGGGCACCACTGGACTGGTGACGCTCCAGCCGCCGCCAGCTGCCCCAGACGTGGGGGTGGTCGATGCCTGTCTGGCGGCGGGGCCGTCGCGGCTGCCTGCGCCCTTGAGGTGTGACCTGGCACACGAGGTGACGCTGACCACGGACCACCAGGAGGGCGCCGTGACCAGCCCTCAGGACATGAGCAGCCCGCCGCAGCCGTTCTCGACTACCGATATGGCCAGCACCAGGGGTGGCAGGGGACCTGCAAAGTGCGGTCGCGAATGCGGCCCCGCCCTGAGTGCTGGCAGGTCTGACAACTCGCAGCGGGCGCTGCCAGGCATGGCCAGTGACAAGGGTGGCAGGAGGCCTGCAAGCCGCGACCCTGAGTGCGGCCCCACCTTGGGCACTGGCGGCGACGGCAGCCAGGCCCACCGCGTGCGGCGACGATTTACGGCCTGGGCCAGGGGTGGCAGGGGACCTGCAATGTGCGTGCGTGAGTGCGGCCCCGCCCTGAGCCCAGGATGCGACGAGGACCGCGACGGCAAGGGTATGGCCAGCGCCAGGGGTGGCAGGGGACCTGCAAAGTGCAGTCCTGTGTGCGGCCCCGCCCTGGGCACTGGCAGCGGGTCTCTGGAAGCGGCGTCGCCTGAGGAGGACCAGCGGCAGCCGCAGCTGGCTTCTGGGGAGGCGTGTCCACGTGCAGCTACGGCTGGTGCCAGGGGTGGCAGGGGACCTGCAGTTTGCGGTCCTGAGTGCGGCCCCGCCCTGAGCACCAGCACCCACCCCGAGCGGCGACGGATTACGGCCTGGGCCAGGGGTGGCAGGGGACCTGCAATGTGCGTGCGTGAGTGCGGCCCCGCCCTGAGCCCAGGAAGCGACGCGGACCGCGACGGCATGTGCATGGCCAGCACCAGGGGTGGCAGGGGACCTGCAAGTGCCGACCGTGTGTGCGGCCCCGCCCTGAGTGCTGGCAGAGTTGCGGTGGCTCGGCCTGAGCCAGCGCAGCCGAGGCGCAGCGTCGCGCCCAGGCTTGAGCTGCAGGTCGCTGGATGGGCGCGGTACTGGACCCAGGCTCCCGAGGTCGGCGAGACGATGGAGTGCTACAGCGAGTGGCTCGACCACTGCGTCGGCTACGTCACGCAGATCCTGTCCCAGCCGCGCTTCGCCACCAGGCTGCGGGCGCGTGGGAGGACGGCCGAGGAGATGGCCGAGGAGATCTGCGAGCGGGCCTGGGGGACTGGCATGCCCGCGAGGCGGGCCTACTACAGGTGGCGCCACACGCTGACGCGGTCGCAGAGGATCGTGTCGGACTGCATGCGGCGCTACGACTACGTGTGCCTGCGGACGTGGCTGGCCGAGCTGCGGCGGGAAGGGCAGCCACCGCCCATTGGCCCGCTCAGAGCGCCTTCGGTGCCGTGGAATGCGGGACGCAGGAGGCGACGGAGAAGTGGTTGAGGGTCGGCCTCTCCTGGCACGGGCAGCCGCTGCGTGGCGTTCTGGCCCCAGCGGCTCGCCGCAGGCGCTGCGCGGCGGTCTGGCCCCAGCGCGCCGCCCTTCGCGTCCGTCGACGTGATCGGCATCACTGGCCTCCCCTGAGGCTGCGGCCCCCTGGCCGCCTGTGCTGCGTCTAGTTGGCCTGGCCGACGCGACGTCCTGCCGCTGCTCTCCGCTGCTCTCCTCCTCTTCCTCCTCCTCCTCTTCCTCCGTCCTCGACCAGCGCACGTGCTGGGGCCACGTTTTCCTCGATTGCCCTGGGCTTCTTGAAGACGAACGTGTGCAGCCAACCGGTGCTGGCGCATCCGCAGCCCCAGAGGCTACGGGACCAGAGCATCAGGAGGATCCGATTGGTGTCAGAGACGGTGATGAAGGAGATCTGCTTCCACATCCGTCGCCCGATGGAGCTCCAGAAGCTCCCCAGGAAGTTCAACGTTCATCCGACGACATCCCCGCCACACCACAGCCGGCAGGAGATCGCAGCAGGCTGACCGACGGCATCGAGGTCAGCGCCGAGATGATGGAGGAGGCGGACGACTTCTTCCCTGGCGTGGGGGAGGTGCCCGAGAACGTCCCCGAGGAAGAGCCTCCTGCAGAGCCCTCCCCTGATGACCTGAGTGACGGGCTTACCGAGTCCACAGCGATGGCGGCTAGCACCCAGTGTGTCGGTGCCACACAGAGGGCCAAGGACCACGCATTCCTTGCCATCCCTCCGCACCTGCTTGAAGTTCGCGATCAACTCCGCGCTGCAGGACTGGGCACTGGATCCCCGAACTACGACCAAACCTACTTAGTGTTTGGGGCTCCTGAGCCGCCTGCGGGTCTCCCATCCATGGACTCGATCGGCAGCGGCGTGTGCCACTGGGGCGACACCACGGGCTCATGGGGCCCCACGTCTTACACAGATGGCTCGGGCTTTGACTCCAGCTTGCCCGACATCAGGCGGTGCGGGCAGGCCGTCGTCCAGCTTGACCCTTACAGCTGGATGCCCGTTCGTGCGCTCTACGGGCCGCTTCCATACTTGGTGCAGACCGTGGGTCGCGCGGAGCGGTACGCCATCAAGATGGGGCTGGCGGCTCACCCTGATCACCTCGAGTTCGTGACGGACCTCGCAGGCCTGGTCAAGGAGGGGGCCGAGTGGGGCCCGCACTTGGCCAGCAGCCGCTCGAAGCATGCGAGGGTGTGGCGCGACATCCTCACGGCCGCCAGGGAGCGAACCCTAGAGGACGCCCCTATTTTCAGATGGACCCCTGCCCATCGATCGGCCACCGAGCTGATGGAGGCGGAACCCCATGAGATCTGCGATTGGATTGGCAACGCTTGGGCGGACTACTTCGCGCGACTCGGGGCCATCCAGCACACGGTGGCGAGAACGCTGTCGGAGTCCATCGTGGCGGCCATGAAACAGCACAGGTTGGTCCTTCAGTTCCTCTCGCAGGCGTGCCTGAGGGTCATACGCTACCAGCGCTATGGCCGCGACACCGTCCCTGCGAAGCCGCTCAGCCAGCAGATGGCCCCTGTGGTATTCGGGCGACCTGATGACCACGACCTCTGGCACTGCAAGCAGACAGGTCAATACCGCTGCCGGACCTGCAATGCCACGGCTTCCACTCAAGCGTCGTTGGCCTCGTTGCGGTCTGGCTCACTGCGGCGCTGCGCCCCCACGGCTGTCACCAGAGCGATGGCCAAGGTGTTCTTCGACCAGACGTGCCATACGTGGGCGCCGGCGGTCGACATCAGGGCGGAGGTTGCGCTCCGATGTGCAGACATTCAGCGAGAAGCGGACGCAGCGGGATCATCTCAGCAGCCAGGCAATGAGGCGATTGGCAACCAGCTTGCCGACGCCGTCGCAGCAGCAGCGACTGATGACCCACCTCCTCCCGCAGGCGCAGTAGACGATCCGATGCAACAAGCCTTCCGTGAACTTGGACACGACACGTTCTTGGCTTTCGGCGTCTACTGCTGTAGCAAGTGCGCGGGCGTCTGCGTTAAATCTCGACCCCAGCACGCGAGGAAGCTGCGCAAGCTCTGCGAGGGCTTCTCCAGAAATCCGACCACGAAGCACGCCCAGACCACCGCCATCGAGCGCGTTCGACTGGGTCTACCTCCTCGCCAACGTGGTGGTGATCGTGACGGATCGGGGCGTGCCGACGTCCCAGGCGACCGAGGACCAGATCCCAGCGCCTAAAGGTGGACCGTGTACCAGCTGCACGGCCACCCTCGGACCGTGGACCCCGTCGACGGCAACATCTCGCCGAAGATGGCCAAAGGCGTCAGGGTCTACTGACGCTCGGCCTGCGCACCGTGCGCGGCCGCTCCTCTCCGCAGCTCGCGACCGAGGACCAGATCCCAGCGCCTAAAGGTGGACCGTGTACCAGCTGCACGGCCACCCTCGGACCGTGGACCCCGTCGACGGCAACATCTCGCCGAAGATGGCCAAAGGCGTCAGGGTCTACTGACGCTCGGCCTGCGCACCGTGCGCGGCCGCTCCTCTCGCCCCCCGCGCGGGCGCGGCGGCCCGCCGCCGCAGATCCTCCTCGCGCTCCTCTCCCTCCTCCTCCTCCTCCTCCCTCCTCCTCCTCCCCTCCTCCTCCTCCTCCTCCTCCTCCTCCTCCTCCTCCTCTCCTCCTCCTCCTCCTCCTCTCCCCCTCCTCCTCCGCCTCTCTCCTCCTCGTCCTCCTCCGCCTCCTCCTCTCCTCTCCTCCTTCTCCTCCTCCTATCCTCCTCCTCCTCTCTCCTCCTCCTCCTCCTCCTCCTCTCTCCTCCTCCCTCCTCCTCCTCTCCTCCTCCTCCTCCTCCTCCTCCTTCTCCTCTTCCCTCCTCCTCCTCCTCATCCGCTCTCCTCCTCCTACTCTCCTGCTCGTCCTCATCCTCTCCTCTTCTCCTTTTCCTCCCCTCGTCCTCCTCCTCCTCTCCTCCTCTTTTTCCTCCTCCTCCTCCCTCCTCCTCCTCCTCTCCTCCTCCTCCTCCTCCTCCTCCTCCTTCCTCCTCCTCCTCCTCCCTCCTCCTCCTCCTCCTCCTCCTCCTCCTCCTCCTCCTCCTCCTCTTCTCCTCCTCCTCCTCCTCCTCCTCCCCCTTTTCCTCCTCCTTTTTCCTCCTTCATGTTCCTCCTCCTCCTCTCTTCCTCCTCCTCCTTCCTCGTCCTCGTCCTCCTCCTCCTCCTCTCCTCGTCCTCCTCCTCCTCCTCCTCCTCTCCTCCTCCTCCTCCTCCTCCTCTTCCTCCTCCTCCTCCTCCACCTCCACCTTCACGTCCGCTCTCCTCCTCCTCTTCCTCCTCCTCCTCCTCCTCCTCCTCCTCCTCCTCCTCCTCCTCCTCCTCCTCCTCCTCCTCCCCCCTGCCTCACCCCCTTTCCTCCAGAGCCTGAGCTGCAGGATCCGGTCAGCTTTGGCCTTGCAAGGGGCTCGCTGCTTCCCTGGCCTTTTCGCAAGTCTTCCGTGTCGTTCTCTGTGACATCCACTGGGTCACCCCAGGGGCGCGAAGATAGTTGTGCGTCGCGGCCTCGGCCAGGGAATGCGATGCGCGAAAGTGGGCGACCTGGATCCAGGCCCAACTGAAGCCCAACAGGGTGTACATCCCGTATCCAAGAGTCATTGCTGCAGAATGTTAGGCCGCACGGTGAAACACATGTCCTGTTCCCGCCGTCGCCTCCGTGAGTGCCGCCGACGCCGACTGCTGATTCAGGATAGCAAGACGGCATAAATATACATTTTCTGAAGTCGGTGCGGGTATCCTGGGTCGGCGGTAGACCCCCGTTTTGGCGCGCGAAGCGTGCCAGGGGCGGCGCCAGAAACGCCGCCAACGGTGTTCAGTGCCGACCCAAAAAAATCGGGAGGGAGTTTTTCAGGAGGCTTGCCTTGTCCCTTCTGATGACCCTCCTCCCCCCTCCCTCCTGTTCGCCCTCCTCCCACCTCAACGTAGCCTGGTGAGTCGGCAACGCTTGTCTTCCATCGGTTGCGGGCCCTCCTTGTGGTTACTCTTGCCCCCCCCCTCTTGATTCGTGCCCCGACGACGACGAACGCCCGGGCCGAGGGGGGCGTGGCTCCGCCGCGGCGTGCGGCCGCTTCGGGGGCTCCACCTGGCCAGCCCCCGCTGGCCCTGCCGCCGCGTCGCCGCGAGTGGCCGTTGGAGCAGGCCGCGCAGAGCCCAAGTGGCTACGGGCCTACCCTCGGTGTCCTCATCGCCCCACTCTCCTCCGCCTCCTCCTCCTCCTCCTCCTCCTCCTCCTCCGCCGCCTCCTCCTCCTCCTCCTCCTCCTCCTCCTCCTCCGCCTCTTCCTCCTGTTTCACCAGCTTCACCAAATGCCAAGGATCCGCAGTGCCAGAGGCGGCGCAGAACCTGGGCAAAAAAAAAGAGAAAGAAGCGAGAGAGAGAGAGAGAGAGAAGAAACAAGTCAAGCGCGCTGCAGCTCCCCCGCCCAGGCATCCGCCGAAGGGACCCGGAGCCCTTCTTCGGTGGAGGCCCAAGCGGGGAAACCAGCGCCCCTGTCTAGCTCCAGCGAGAGCACTGGCCTGACCTGACGCGGGACAAGCCTATGTCAAGCCAGCGGGCGTGGGGACGCAAGCCTGCACGTCCCCTCGCTCTGTCCAGAGAGGAACGCTGCGTCCGAAATATCGACGGTTCGTCGGATCCACGCCTTGCTGGAGCATCTGCAGAGACTTGGCAGTCGCCTCATTCTGAGGCCGATTCTTGCAGGGCTCAGCAAGCACATTCATCCGATGCATGGCGTAGCTGCCGCACCTGGAACAAATAATCGGGAGCCTAGCGCGAGGATCCACTCCCCGCAAACGATGGGTCCGATGAGCCTGGCGACAAATCCTGGGCAGTCCAGAGCAGCGAACGCTAGCAAGATGGGTCCAACTGCGACCTCGCTCCAAACATTTCGCACACAGCCACCCTTTCCCCCGCCGCCCCAAAACGTGACCGTTGGGGTCAGGGCAAAGGAGCAGTTGGGTTCCAGGGGGCCTGTGCCGCTTGGCCACAACTCTGGAGACATCTCGGAAC
>CAUYUJ010017296.1:140000-190000 GCA_963575745.1 Prorocentrum cordatum
GGTGGTCCGAAAAGGCACCCACACGGTACCTCGACGGGCCCCCCGGGGCTCCGGAGGGGCACGAAAGAGGACCGTTTCTGACCCCCCCCCGTTTATGACCCCCCCATGAAACCACGCCCAAAGCTGGACACATCACGCTCCGCACCTCGGGCGAGCAGCAAGAGTCGCGGGCACGGCCGAGCTCCAGATCGCCGGGGCCCGAGGAGGCGGAGCGCGAACACCTCGGGCGAGCAGCAGGACTCGGGCAGCAAGAGGAGGCATCACGCTCCGCACCTCGGGCGAGCAGCAAGACTCGCGGGCGCGGCCGAGCTCCAGATCGCCCGGGCCCGAGGAGGCGGAGCGCGGAAGCCTCTGCTCCCCAAGGAAAAAGGGCCCGAGGCCGAGGGCCCGAGAGGCCGTCCCCAGCACGCCAGAGGGCCCGAGTCCGCCCCCGACGCGCCTGCCCCTCTTCCTCCTGCCCCTCCTCCTCCTCCTCCTCCTGCTCCTCCTCCTCCTCCTCCTCCTCCTCCTCCGTTGCCATTTTGGCTCAAGTGTGATTGGGGAGATCGCACCTGGGCGGGCAGCTCACTACAGTGGGCATTTCGGGTGTCGTGCCCGAGCGGACCTTTCTCTCTCGCTTTTCTCCCACCCGTTCTCGCGCCATGGCGGGCTCTGCGGCTGAGGCGATGGAGCGTGGCATCAAAGAGCTGCTTCTGAAGATGGACTCCATGAACTCCAGCTTCACCGAGCAGTTGGCAGGCATCAACACGGCCATTGCGGAGATCCCCACCATCAAAGCTCAGTTGGTCGATCAGGCGGCCAAGAACGCTACCATTGCCGAGCGGCTGGACAAGCTCGAGGCCCAGGGCGTCGCGTCCGTCGCCGAGGGTAAGTTTCTAGCGAAGCTCGAGCTCCTGGAGACACGCGTGAGCAGCCTCTCTACTGCGTCTACCTAGAGCGCAAGCAGTGTACTTCCTTTTGGGCACGCATCCAATTGTGCCAAACGTGCTCGGTCCGAAGGACCTTCACGATTCGGTCGGCATGACGATGCAGTGGATGCCTCCTCTCGTGACCGGTGTAAGATCTGGGTCAGCGGCTTTGTCTCTCCGATGCTTGGCTCAATAATTGAGGAGCACGGCAAGCATCTGCTCGGCCTTCTTCCGTCTCATCACACCGTTGGCGCCACTATTCGAGGGTACAACCTCAACAAGTCTTACAGCATCAAGTTTGCCAACGAGCAGGCTGCAGCTGCCTTTGTGGACCACTACCGCACAGCAGGCATCCAGTACCAGGACCAGGCCACCAACTCCACCGTCAACCTGCGAGTGCGGTTCGACGCTCCCGCCGAGATCCGCGTCAAGAACAAGTACCTGGGCAGGCTCTGGCAGGCGATCACCGCGGCCATGAAGCGGGACGGGAAATGGAAGAATGACTATTCCATCGGGTCCAACGGCTTCAAGGGCATCCTGTACATGAAAGTAGGCGAGTGTCTTCTCGTGCTGTTCGAGCTCATCGCCACGGACCGCAACCAGTTCGAGTGCAAAGCCAACTCCGACAATCTCTCCAAGTTCGGCATCGACGCCGATGCCGCGACGGCCATGATCTCAACCTCGATGGAATAGGACGCCCCCTGTTCGAACCGAGGACTGCTGAGTCCCCCGCAGTCAAGGGTCACCTGCCGAGCAGCGCCGATGAGAGCGGGATGATCATCGAGAGCTCCTCTGACTGTGGTTCCTCTTCCTCTTCCTCCTGCCCGTCCAGCCCGTCTTCTGCCCGCAGTGCCTGTTCTTTTCCTGACCAGCCCTTCAATGTCACGCAGTACTTCTCTGCCGTAACGTGGAATGTGCAGACTCTCTTCGGATCCGTCTCGTCGCCGATTCAGTCGATCGTCAACGTGATGTCGAAACTTCGCCGTCTCATCCCGAAACACGCCATTATCGCTCTTCAGGAAACGCACGGGTCCCAGCAGGACCTCATGGATCTGGAAAAGGAGACCGAGGGTCTGCGCGCGTACGGCACTTTCTTCTCTTGTGTCATCAAAGGTGGTTGCGTTATTATTATCCAACCTCGCTTTGCTTCGCTCTTCTCGCATTTTCGGCATCGTGTTCTTCGGAGGGGCCGAGTTCACGAACTCTTGCTGCAAGGGCGGCATGGCTTTGTGCAGATCATCAATGTCCATCCCGACCCCAGCCTTCCCATCTCCGCTCGTCAACACACACTTCGTTTCATCCAGTCGAGGGCCCTCTCATCCTCCTCTGCGACCTCTTTCGTCATGGGCGACTTCGATCTCTGTGCTCTTGGGGAGGGGAGAACGCATATCGGTGGGGAGCATACTTATCACACTCATGGGCTCGCAAAATATTTCGCCCGCCTCTTCCCGGGCGTCGCCGAAGTTTCCCAGCCTGCATGCGCGCATAGACGCACCCAGATTCACGTCAACGTTCGGTATATCCAGTCCGTGGCGCGCCTAGATAGGATCTACGCCAACATGTATAGCGCGTCCCTGATCGACCTACAGGCCAACTCGCTCACGCTCGCCGCGGTGTGCGACTTGGAGTGGCCCTCCGACCATGTTCCTGTCTGTCTCTCGCTCTCCCCCTTCCAGGCCTCGGGGACTCCGCGGATTGCATCCTGGGTTTGCCGTCGTCCTGCTTTCCCTCGGGCGATTCAACAAGTTCTGGATATGGTTCCTCCTCTCTCTCCTGATCCCGCTCTTGCTGTTCGTGAATTTAAAGATGTTATCCGAGCCGCCGCCAAGCTTGTCCGAGAAGAGCTCGGGCAGAGAGAGGCGGACTCGTTGCCTGAGAAACTCTCTTGGACGCTCGCTGCTCATCGCGCGACGCAGTCAGGGCCGCCATCTCGAATTCGGAGAGCGCTGCGTGCCTACCCCTACTTGTCTCGCCTCATAGATGTCTCCGACCTCGTCTGGAAGGACACGTATGGCTTCTATGTCTGGCTGGACCAGCTTGCAGCTAGCAGTGTCAAGGCAAAGATTGCAGAGGTCGACGCAGACCCGCACATGCACCCTAATACCAAGGGTCTACACGAATATCTGTCGGCCTGGTCTGGAGCTAATCGGCGCATTCCTCACCGGTGTCACTGATCCTTCGGGCGAACATATTTCGGATCCGAAAATCGTCGCTGACCGTCTCGCGGAGCATTGGGGCAAAGTGCACGGCTTGGAAGAGGGCTCTTCGGATGCACGCGAGCAGTTAATTCCTTATGTTGTTCAATGTCCTGGGCATATTCCATGGGGGATCTGTTTTGACGAGTTCTGCGAGCGCGCCTCCAAGGTTCGCGATTCTGGCGTTGGCCCCGATGGTATTCCTTATTCGGGATGGACCAAATCAGGAACCACTGGCCTTCGACTGCTCCACGCACTGTATCTTTCGCTTCTTCGGGGTGGAGCTCTGTCTTGCGATTTTAACTTCTGCCAAGCGATCTTCCTTGCCAAGGGCGTGGAGGACGATGACCAGTCGGTAGGGGTTTTCCGCAAGCCCGAAGTCACTAGGCCGATCTCTCTCCAACAGCGACAATAAGCTGATCTCTCGGACTCTGAATTACTATTTCTCCGACCTGTGTTGCGAAACGGCGATTGGCGTCCAGAGGGGCTTCGTCAAAAATCGGAACATGAGCGACAACATTTTGACCCTGGAGTCTTGGGCTCTTCAATGGTATTGTCAAATGGGTCTCAGGGGGGCGGGTCTCGCCTTCTTCGATGTTCGAGCCGCGTTTCCCAGCTTGCTCCATCCTATGATCGGGTGGGTCTTGGGCGCCATAGGAGTTCCTACGTTTATCGTCGACGCTGTGCGTAAGCTCTACCATCGCGCGTGGGTTAGCATCAACTTCTGTGGGCTCCAAGAGGCAGGGTTCTGGGCTCTCCGAGGTATTCAGCAAGGCTGTCCTCTGTCGGGCTCGTTGTTCTGTCTTGGGTTCGACCCGATCCTTCGATACATGCAGTGCCTTTTGCCCCCGCAGCTAGGCGTTTTGGGAGTCTTTGTTGACGACGCAGGCATCGCCAGCTCCGACGTCTTCGCCGCCTTAGTTCTCGCGCTGCCTGCTTGGGACCTCGCAGGCCGTGCTGCTGGGCTCCATATGAATGTAGCCAAGGCCGTCACTGTCGTGATTCATCCCATGTCTTATCACGAATTCTGTCAGCGTCTCCAGCAGCACGGCATCTCTCAGGAGGGTTTTATTTTCAAGCGTGCCGCTAAGTACCCGGGCGTCGTTGTCGGGCCTGGTGGCGCACAAGAGAACTGGATTGCTCCTGCCACGAGATGTATCGCACGTACAAGGAGCATTCAGGGGCTTGGGCTCGGTTTGCTTAAGTCGGTTGCCCGATACAACATGCATGCCCTCTCCGTCTTGTCCCCTGTCTCCCAGTTCTACTCCCCCTTCCGACTTTGCCAAGTCCATCGAGAACCAGTCCCTTCAACTTCTCTCCAATGGTCCACGAAACGCCATCCCGTCCGACCTCATTCGGAACCTCGACTCCCTCGGCTTCAAAATCGGTGCTCGGGAATTCGAGTGTGCTGCTCGTGCTGCCATGTTTCGGGCGGCGACCACATCCAGTGCCTTCCACCAGGCGGTCAAGCGCTTGTCCGAATTCGCCCTCTCAGACGAGTGCCAGATTACGCATGCATGGAATGAGTGGTGGAAGAACAGTATCACGATTTCGATGTGGCGGAACTATGACTTCATGAATCAGATTCCCAGGGTTCCTGTCTTTGGTGATCGGAGGTTTCAACGCAAAGCTGAGAGGGCTCTTCTGAGGCGCAGGGAATATTCTCCGCATCAGTTCTTGCATGACAGACTTGTGCATTTCATCCCCGAAACTTCCAGGGCTGACGTTGACCAGGTGTTTCGTTTCTTGCTCCGTGCCGCTAGTGTTGCCCCCTCCTTCCTCGCCTCCTCTTGCCTTAAGCCTGTCAGTAACGCTTGGTGCACCTCGGGTCGGTTTAGAGGGCCGACTCGTGACTGTCCCTTTTGTCAAGCATCATGTCAGGACACTCTCATGCATGTCTTTTGTTGCGACGCTCGCGCGTTCTGTGCGTTCTCGTCTTCCCTTCCTTCCCAATGGGGTTGAAGATGCGAGGAACGTTGTTTGTGTGTTTCCCTGTGGTCCTTTTTCTTCTTCGCAGTTGCTTTCTCTTGCTCTATACATTGACACCATGCGCAGTGTTTACCATAGTCTGAAGGGCGCAAGACAGGGGATCGCAGCCTTCCAACGTGCTGCTGCCGCCCGCCTTCGGCAAACGGCCTGGCGCGCCCCCACCCTCGTTCCGCTTCTTCGCTCCAGGTCAGGTGATGGACTGTCGTAGGCTCTCCCTCCCCTTCGCTTCGTGTCCGCTTGCCCTCTTCTGTTGTCCCTTGCTCGCGTCTTGTCCGCTTGCCTCCCTTTCTATGGCCGTGCCCTCCTCCTCCTCCTCCTCCTCCTCCTCCTCCTCCTCCTCCTCTTCCTCGTCTTCCTCCTCCTCCTCCTCTTCCTCCTCCTCCTTCTCCTCCAACTCCCCGCCCGCTTCTCCTCCTCCCCCTCCTCCTCCTCCTCGCCCGGCAGCGCGGCAGCCCAAAGCCGCGGCAGTGGAGAGCGGGGAAGCCTCTGGGAGCAGGGCAGAGCCGTCGGGGCAGGCGTGGCCTTCGAGCAAACCTCCAGGGGCTAGGAGGAGGAGGAGGAGGAGGAGGAGGAGGAGGAGGCGGAGGAGGAGGAGGAGGAGGAGGAGGAGGAGGAGGAGGGGGTCTGGCGTCCCACCTCCAGGCTCCTGTGACCGGAAGGCGGGGGGTGAGCCTGGTGGGGGACAGGGAGGAGGCGGCGGGACACGAGAGGATCGTCCCCGGCCTCCCTCCTCCATCCCAGAACTCCTGCTCAGACCCAGGCTGAGAACGACCTGGCTGCAGGCCGTCGCGCACAAAAGGTCGTTGCTGCGCGGTGCCTCGAGCACCGGGACGCAACTGGCACCTTCCATCGATCGTTCGGCGGTCCTGATCCAACACCTCCGTGGCAAGAAGGCTGGCCTGCAGACCCTCTCCGTGTCGGCGGAGGCAGGCGCAAGCCTCGCTGACAGCATCAAGCTGGGGGTGAGAGAGCTACTGGCCCTGGTGGCTCCAACGAAGCTGCCCAGCTAAAAGGTCCTCAGCGCCAAGGTCGACGAAGTTCTGCAGGGACACCTCGCGGACCTTCTCGAGGTCAAGGGTAAGGCCCGAGGGCAAAATCCGAGCGCAAAAACTTTTGGGGAAAACAACCAAACCTACGAAAAGTCATGATCACGGCGCCCGTCGGGCCTTGACGGCAGACCAGGTAAACTCACTAGCACGGAAAAGTCCGAGCAACATGCCAAAGACAGTGCGCATGTTTTACCGAAGGGCCCAGCTTTGCCAAGAGGTTTTCCCCCATGCGAGGGGCGGCAGGGAGTTGCCCACAGAGGCTGGGTCGGCCTTGGGCGAAGGCGAAAGCCAATGTTGAATAGTTCGGGAGCGGCCACTTGCAGGTCCACAGAGCCCGTCGAAGCCTAGAGAGGAGCCTGCTCGAGATCCCGATGACGCTGACCCCATCAGAGCCCGCGGGACGCCGACCTTAGAAATCATCGCAAGCCTGCGAAACTGATTTTTTAAGGAACGAAACCAACCCGCTTGGGCCCTCACCTTGCTCGCCCGTCTTGCCTGAAACTGAGCGCGCCTGCGACCCCCTTTTGTGTAGTCTGTGCCGAGGTTTTTCACGTGGCGCATCGACCTGAAGTGCAACTTGTTCAAGCCAACTACTACTCTGTCTGCAACCTCCGCCGTCGTCGCCGTGACCTTGCCTTTCGTGGTGGAAACGATAAGCCTCAGAGCCTCGAGCATGCGGCAAAGAGTGGGGGTGACTGCCGACGTCTCTTTAGCAACAAACTCGGCCGTGTCGAGCGTCTGGGCCGAGATATCGTTAATCACGTTGCACAGGCTAGTATGCCGAAACCACTTCTCACGAACATCGAGCGCATCCAGCAGCATCACTTGCAACAGGGTGGTGGCGAAACCGCAACCCGCGATGGTGGTGGAAAGGGTGCGAACAGGGCGAGAGACACGCTTGCCGAGCAAAAGGCTGCGGGGTGCACGGTGGACCTTTAGACAAAGCCGAAGGTGAAAAAGAGGGAAAGTGTGCTTCTGGGCCGCCCGAATGAGGTCACCATGCTGGACTTTCTCGTAGGCTTCCACGAGGTCGAGGAAGGAGCTGGTAGCCACCCTGTTGGTCAAGGCGGCGCTCTCGCTCGTAAACGACTGCTCCCAAACGGCCCGTTCACAAGATCTTCCTAGAGCTCCATAAGTGCAGGTACGATAATGAGCAGCTTCCCACTGACGAGCGACGTCCATAGAACAACGGGTCCAGATCCTAACCGCCATGCTCAGCAGCCCGATGAGCCGCGTGTCCCCCTCGGGCTTTGGGAGGGAGGGCATGGGGGTGAGGCTGATCTGCGCAGGTAACGTGCCCAAGACGAGCATCCAATTCCAGAGCAAGCTAAGGGCCTCGAGGCACTGGTCCGAGACGACGCAGAAGTCCCAGAGGCCCAAACGATCAAACCCATGTGAGGTCCAGGTTTTTACCCTACGCGCAACCTTACGATTATATCCAGGTTCATACAAAACATCGGGGCACTGCTGGGAGCCCAGGAGGGAAGCGTCCCTGGGCGTTTGCGAAGCAGCCCCGCCTTGTTCGATTCCTGCTCTCGGTGCGTTCACCGAACGGCTTCGCGTGTCGAGGTGATTCTCCTGAGGGTGTTTATCCTAATTATCCAAGATCTTCGGCACCGCCTGTACTCTGAGCCCTCTGGCCGCCTGAGGCCCTGCCCGCCCGCGCCCTGTCTCCCCAATTAGGGCTACTCGCGCCCCGCTTCGCTCTTGACCGGAAGGGGCCCGCTCCCGACCAACCGACAAAAAAAATGTTCCGCTCTCCGCACGGGTAAAACAGGGCTAGGATCGGGATAAATCGCTCCAGAGCGTTACGGAGCGCTCTCAGAGCGTTCCGGAACGCTCTGGAGCGGCTGCGGCGCGCAATACATCCTCCAAACCCGCCGATTCTCAGAGATTTCGAGTTATCCCGATCCGATTTTGTCCCGATCTTCGCGTCGTTTTAACGGGGCCGAGAGGACCCCGAGACCTACACCGCGGCCTTCGCCGACGGCTTCATGAACACGTTCCCGAAGACCGCTCCGCTGCCGCCGCTGCCCCCCCCCCGGCCTCGGCGGCCGCTCCCCGACGGGCGGCCCAGCGCTCCTGCCGCGCGTGCTTCTCGGCGGCGAGCCCCTCGGCCTCCTCCTCCTCCTCCTCCTCCTCCTCCTTCTCCTCCTCCTCCTCCTCCTCCTCCTCCTCCCTCCCTCCCTCCCTCCCTCCCTCCCTCCCTCCCTCCCTCCTCCTCCCTCCCTCCCTCCCTCCCTCCTCCTCTCCCTCCTCCTCTCCCTCCTCCTCTCCCTCCTCCTCTCGGCGGCGAGCCCCGGGGGGGGGGGTGGAGGCGCGGGGGGGAAGGCCTTCGCAGAAGGCGGCGAGGCGTGAGGTGAGAGGCGAGAGGGGGGGTCGGCGCAGAGTAGCGACGGCAGGTCACGGCGTGACAGAGCCGCGCCTGCAGAGGTGAGAGGAGGGGGGGGAGGCGAGAGGCGAGAGGGGCGTGTTCCTCGGCGGCGAGCCCCGGGGGGGGGGGGGGGTGGTGAGGGGGAGGAGGCCTCCTCGGAAGGCGGCGGGGCTTCTCGGAAGCCCTCGCGCCTTCCCAGGAGTTTTCGGTGTCTTCGGGGAAGGCTCGGCTGAGCACACCTCTCGGAAGTCTTGGGGACTTCCGAGCCTTCTGAGAAGGCCTTCTCCTTCTCGCTTCCCTCGCTCGCCGCCGAGCTTCGAGTAGGAGATCGATTACGGAATTGATGCACCCCCTTGCTGTCTACTCGAACCTACAAGACATACGTATACTGTTTGCAGGTCTACGAACATGTTCCACGTTTTGTTCCGTAAATCCGACGGGAAATTCGCTTTTCCTGGAGCCGATCTCCTACTCGAGTGTTGGCCCCGTCTCCTCTCGGCGACGCGCGATAGCCTTTGACGAGGACGCGGCTCTCGTCGGGTCGCGATCGAGGTCGTCGGGCGTGTTCATCGGTCCTCCACGGTTTCCGATGTTTTTTTTTGGGGGGGGGGTCGGAGGGTGTTGGGTGTTTTGGGGGAGGGTTTGGGAGGTTCTCGTCGCCACGGTTGGACGCAGCTCGTAAATGTGGCCAGAGTGGAACGTGGAAGGGTCCAGGGGATCGATTTCGAATGGACTTCGGTCGAGGGCTTCCTGGGCTCGAGGTTCGAGGTTGTGCTGCGTCTCCGTCTCTCCTCGGCGGTTCTCCAGCTCTGGAGACGTGCTCTGGCAGCTGCGCCTCGCCAAGAGCGTTCCAGTGCTGCCCGAGCTCCGAATGGCCCCGAGCGGCCGCCGGAGCGCCCCGAGAGCGAAGCGGGAGGGAGTGGGCTACACGGAAGAGCGGCCCCCTTCGCCGGAGGGACCTTTCGGTGTGGGCCCACCGGGGCCCCCCGATCGCGGAATGCGATGCGGTGGCGGCGGCCTGTGCGCTTGGGCCTGCCCCCCCCCCCCCCCCCCCCGACCTTTTCCGCTTCATGTGGGTGACGTCCACCCTCCAGCATCCGACTACAGTCGGGGCCCTGAAGAAGGAATCCGTTTCGTTGGGGAGGGGCTCCGTGTTCCTTAATTGTTTCGCAGTTTGCCTTGGATTTTCTTTCGGTTTTCGATACGAAATCGAAGTTCAACTTATGGAAAATAGGGGCCTCGTTCCTTGTTCCTTAGGTCAACGCCCCGACTGTAGCAGCATTCACATTAAGTGCCAGATTTTCAGCCTCAAGGGCCAGATCTTCAGGCAGCACCGTCCACGCGGACCTGAGGGCTCCGGCTCCCCCGCGCCAGGCCCGGAAAGGCCCCCCTCACTCGGCGGAGCCGCGCGCTCGCCTCGCCCCGCCTCGCCCCTTTCCCCCCTCCCCCCCCCGAAGCTGCGCGCCGAGGGGGTCAGCCCCTCGCCCTGGGGACGCCTCTTGCGCTACAAGAGAGAAGGGTGACGGTGAGCAGCGGGGGCGGTGCCGCCAGCATGCCTGAGATACCCCGCAGTGGTTCGCAGCGAGCGCGGCGCACGTGGGGAGGAGCTCCAAACTTACCTGGCTAGTGTTGGGCGGAGATCCAGCAGCTCGCGCAGGCGGCCATGGAGCGCCGCGGCCGTGCGGGCATCTCGCTGGCCGCGCAGCGGCGGGGGCCTCGGGGAGGACCTCCGGTGGGCGTCGGGGGGGGGGCGTCGGGCAGCGCCGGGCAGCGGAGCGGGCCTGCGGGAAACGGGTCCGGAGGCTTTTGGCAGCGAGGTTCGTTTCCAGTCTGGGGCATCCCTGCCCCTGGAGTGGCTGCAGGGGCAGTCTGGATGGGCCTCTGGAGTGCCTGCAGGTGGCCTGGGGCGCAGAGCTGGTCCAGGATCAAGTCGGGCATGTCCCTCTACAGGAGGAGTATTCAAAAATAGTCAAAAAATAGTATGGGGACGATTTTATATTCTGTTTGACCATTTGTTGTTTTGTGTGTGTGTGACTATTTTTGATTCTTCCGTCCAAAATCCGCCTGTAGGAGTCCACACCCGACCCAAGTCGAGGACCCCTTTTCCTCAGCACCCGTTCGCTTCCTGCCAGAGGTGGGACGTCGGCGTGTGGTCGCCGAGCGGAGACGCCGTCGATGCGTCGGGCGGGGCTTCATGCGGGGCGTCATGGTGGCCGGTACGTTCTCGGGGTGGCCTGGCTGTCGGGGAGGGCGTCAGGGATGGCCGTCGGGTGGAGCGTCAGGTGGAGGTAAGCATCGGGGCGGGGGTGGGGGGGGGAACGTCCTCCCGCTCGTCCTCAACGCCGTTCGCCGCAAGGGTCACTGCTGTCGTGGAGCTCTTCGTTGACGTGGCTGCGGACTGCGGACAGTCTCACTGTGCGAAGTCGTACTGCCAGAACCGAGCTTGCCAAGCCGGACAGACTCACGCGCTGTGTTACAGAAGGCGCATGGAGTAAGACATCGGCCTGTCAGCAGGAGCACCACGGAATTCTCTTCCCCAGATAGCCCCAGGGACCCTCAGAAGCTCTGGATCGCCGTGGTGCCCTCAACGATCGACGAAAAGTGTGCCCCGAGATGTCTTAGAGCAAGATGTCTTATCGCATGTGCCTACTGTAGGTTGTTGCATCACTGTTGTCGAAAGGCTCGCCGCGGAAGCGGCTGTGGACGCCCCACTTCTCGAATTGCTCGTCCAGGCAATGATCACTCTTCTGTTGCTTGCTGCGGTCGGTGCCAAGGGGTGGGTTCATTGCGAGGACGGCAGCGGGCGCTACGCTGCCCGAAGTCGTGTTCCTTGGTCTCACCATCAGCATCCCCATTACAATCTCCCTCGCGTCCTCTTTCCTTTCCGCCTCTTCCTCGTCCTCCTCCTCCTCCTCCTCCGCCTGTCCCGCAGCCCCTCTGCTCTTCTGCCTCCCCTCCCCGAACCCATCTCTCCATGCCCTGAAGCCCTCCAAGCACTGGGTCGGCAGCGGCCGCGTGAATCATCGTTGGCCTCCCCCGGGGCATGGAGTGGGAGGTATTATTTGGGGATCCGAAGGGGTGATGGAGCGGCTTCCCGGAGCGCGCGCAGGTTCTTGCTCAACCGGATCGGCTGCATCGTGCTCATGACTCAGTACATGCGGGGGGCCGTATGGAGCGGGGGGTTCTCCCAAGGAGGGGTCAGAGAACGAAGCCAGCTGGATACTCCGGATTCCATAATAGAGTCGGGGGGGTCACATTTGGGGGGGAGTCTGATTTGAGCTGTCTTGGAGGGTTCGGGGGGGTCTGGGCAAAGGGCCGCCCCTTCATGGATGGTCTGGGAGGGTCTAACGCTTCTCGTCTTAGGAGGGCTGAGACCCCCTCCCTTTCGTTGCGAGATCTGGCGTACTCGCAGTTCTCTCCTCCAGGGGCCGCCCTGTCAGGGCGCCGGGCTGAGCACCCGCAGCCGGTGGTCCCTCCCTCCTCCCTCCCTCCCCCTCCCTCCTCCCTCCTCCCTCCTCCCTCCCTCCTCCCTCCTCCCTCCTCCCTCCTCCCCCCTCCCTCCTCCCTCCTCCCTCCCTCCTCCCTATCCTCCTCCTCCTCCCTCCTCCCTCCTCCCTCCTCCCGGCCTCCCCATGCGCCCCCCCAAAGTAGCCCGGGGAGGGCTCAGCACCCCAATGGGGCGCGGAGCGCCCCGGGGGGCGCCGCACGGAGGCCTCGCCAGGGTGCTGAGATCGTGGCGGACTGCTCGGGGAGCCTCTCGAGGCCAGCAGGGGAGCGTCGGGGGGCGCCGGGGGGGCCCGCCTGCACGCCGCCCGCTGCGCTCGCAGCCGGATGCTCACACGTCGTTCTTCCAGGGGACGTCCCCAGACCCCCTCGAGTAATGAAAAAATCACGACGGGAGGTTTTTCGCCATTTTCGGCCTCTGGGGGCCCTCACCGGGCCTCGGGCGCGTCAAAAAACGACTCAGGATGACAAACCGGTCCTGGGGAAGGGGTCGGGACCTCTGGGGGTCGACGTAATGAAAAAATCATTACGTCGGGGGTCTGGGTCTACGGCTATGGAGCGGTTCTCCTCTGACCCCGCAGCTGCCCCCTGACCCCGCGCCTCTACGTCCCCCCGGTCCGTGTCCTGCCTCGGCGGCAGCTTGAAGGCCGCGGGCCTGATGGACTCAAGCGGGGCCGGGGTGGGTGGGAGTTCAGGGGCACTCCGCAGTCGGCGCTTCCGGGACACGGGGAGGAGGAGGATGCCTGAGAGCTGTGCGTTGCAATCCTGAGGTGTTGGGTCCTCGTCGTGAGGAGAGACCGCCCCGCGTCTCCTCTCGCCTCTCCTCTCCCCTTCTCCTCCTCCCCCTCCTTCCTCCTCCCTCTCCTAGCCTCTGCCCTCCTTGTCGCCATGTTCATCATCATCATCATCATCATCATCATCATCATCATCGTCATCATCATCATCAACAACAACATCATCATCATCATCGTTTTCATCATCGTCGTCGTTTCTGTCGTCGTCATCATCGTCATCATCATCAGCATCATCATCAGCAGCATCGGCGTCATCATCGTCGTCGTCATCAGCATCAGCATCATAATCATCATCGTCATCGCCATCGTCGTCATCGGTATGGTCATCATCGTAATCGTCAAGGTCATGGCATCGGCGTAGTCGTCATAGTCGTAGTCGTAGTCGTCGTCGTAGTCGTCATAGTCGTAGTAGTCATAGTCGTCGTAGACGTCATCGGCATCGGCATGGTCAGCATCGTCGTCATCGTCGTCATAGTCGTCATCGACGTCATGGCATCATCGTCGTAGTCGTCATCGGCATGGTCAGCATCGTCGTCATCGGCATGGTCATCGTCGTCATCGTAATCGTCATCATCGTCTTAATCGTCAACACCATTATCAACATCATCATCATCATCATCATCATCATCATCATCATCATCATCATCATCATCATCATCATCACCATCATCATCATCATCATCATCATCATCATCATCATCAGCGACAGCATCATCAGCATCAGCATCAGCATCATCACCATCATGATCATTATGTATCATCATCAGCATCATCATCGTCATCATCGCCGTCATCATCATAGCACACACTTCGGACGTTTCTTGGCCCCATAGGGAGCTCCGCCGAAGGCCCCAATGGGAAAGCTTGCATGGCACCACCGCCCCATTTCGGCGAACCTCTCACACGGTTCGTGGCTCTGTAGGGAGCTCCACCGAAGGTCCCAGTGGAAAAGTTCGCATGCAGTTCCACCCCCCATTTCGGCGCACCCGTCACACGGTTCGTGGTCCCATAGGGAGTTCCACCGAAGGCCCTAGTGGGAAAGTCCGCATGCAGTCACACCCCCATTTAGACGTGCTTTTCACACGGCTCGTGGCCCCATGGGGGGGGGGGGGGGGGGCCACCAAAGGCTTCAGTGGGACAGTTCGCATGCAGTTCCACCCCACTTTTCGGCACACCCTCACACGGTTCATGGCCCAATAGGGTTCCACCGAAGGCTTCAGTGGGAAAGTTCGCATGCAGTTCCACTTCAAATTCCGGGGCACACCCCACACAGTTCGTGGCCCACTAGGGAGCTCCACCGAAGGCCCCAGTGGGAAAGTTTGCATGCAGTTCCACTTCAAATTTCGGGGCACCCCCCACACGGTTCGTGGCCCCATGGGGAGTTTCACCGAAGGCCCCAGTGGGAAAGTTCGCATGCAGTTTCATTTTATATTTCGGCGCATCTTCACACGATTCGCGGCCCCAATGGTTTGCCCCCACCGAAGGTTTCAGTGGCAGGGTTTGCATGCAGTTCCGCCCCAATCTTGGCGCACTTTTCACACGGCTCGAGGCCCCATCATGATCATTATGATCATTATGTATCATCATCAGCATCATCATCGTCATCATCGTCGTCACCATCATAGCACACACACACACACACTTCGGACGCTTCTTGGCCCCATAGGGAGCTCCACCGAAGGCCCCAGTGGGAAATTTCGCATGGCACCACCGCCCCATCGCGGTGTACCCCTCACACGGTTCGTGGCTCCATAGGGAGTTCCACCGAAGGTGCCCGTGTGAAAGTTCGCATGCAGTTCCACCCCCCATTTCGGCGCACCCGTCACACGGTTCGTGGTCCCATACGGAGTTCCACCGAAGGCTTCAGTGGGAAAGTTCGCATGAAGTTCCACTTCAAATTTCGGCGCACACCTCACACGGTTCGTGGCCCCATAGAAAGTTCCACCGACAGCGCCAGTGGGAAAGTTCGCATGCAGCTCCACCTCCCATTTCGGCGCACCCGTCACACGGTTTGCGGCTCCTTAGGGAGCCCACGCACAGTGGGAAAGTTCGCATGCAGTTCCACCCCCCATTTTGGCGCACCTTTCACACGGTTCGTGGTCTCATAGGGAGCCCAACCGCAGGCCCCAGTGGGAAAGTACGCTTGCAGTTCCACCCACATTTTCGCGAACCCCTCATACTGTTCGTGGCCCCATACGGAGCTCCACCGAAGACCCCAGTGGCAGCGCCCGCATGCAGTTCCACCCACATCTTGGTGCATTTTTCACAAGGTTCGTGGCCCCATAGGGAGCTCCACCGAAGGCCCCAGTGGCAGCGCCCGCTTGCAGTTCCACCCCCATCTCGGCACATCCTTCACACTGTTCGTGGCCCCATACGGAGCTCCACCGAAGGCCCCAGTGGCAGCGCCCGCATGCAAGTCCACTCCCACCTTGGCGCACCCCCCACACGGTTCGTGGCCCCATGGGGAGCTCCACCGAAGGCCCCATTTGCAGCGCCCGCATGCAGTTCCATTGGGGAGCTCCACCAGTGGGCTCAGCGGCAGCGCCTGCATGCAGTTCCGCTCCCGTCTTGGCGCACCCCTCACACGGATGGCGGCCCCATGAGGTGCCCCAAGGCCCCAGTGGCAGCGCCCGCATGCAGTTCCACACCCCGCAGTCGTTACGCGCTTCTGTGGCCCCATAGGGAGCCCCCCGCCTTCGTCCCGCCTGCTCTGCGGTACAGTCGGGGCGCTGGAGAAGGAACCCTTCTCGTTGGGGAGGGGCTCGGTGTTCCTTGATTGTTTTACAGTTTGCCTTGGGCTGTCCTTAGGTTTCCCATGGAGAATCGAAGTTTAACGTATGGGAAAAGGGGGCCTCGTTCCTCATTCAGAGTTCCTTAGGCCAAGGCCCCGACTGTACTCACATCTGCATGGTTGGGTGTGTCCAGGCTAGTTGGGACATGGCATTTTCGGCTGGTTCCGGACAGGGATTACACCTTAGGCGATGCTTAAGAAAGCTTAAGTTTTCGGCCAGAGTCTTGATTATTCTTAATGTTTCCATGTAAATCCTAAGATGTTCATAGAAATTCTGGGTTTTTTGTCAATTTCTGAGACTGTGAATTTCTTAACCCATGATTTCTTAAGCATTTCGCAGGGTGTATCACATATCGATGCGGCCCGAAAACAAGTTGCAAACGTACAGTGCCCAGCCGCAGTCGTGATGTTTCGCGATGCTGTCTTTGCTCACGGCGCCGGGCCTCAGGGCCTGAGGGCATGACAGGGGTAGCAGGAGGAGCTCTCGAGGAGGTGGAGGCAGAGAAGGCCACCAGGCATTGCCCTCGGCCTGGAAGGCGGAGAATGAGAAGAGGAAGCTCGAGGGGAGGTTCGGAGGAGGAGGAGGAGGAGGAGGGTGAGAAGGGGAGAAGGAGGAGGAGGAGGAGGAGGAGGAGGAGGGTGAGGAGGAGGAGGGGGAGGAGGCAGGACGGACGGGGAGGAGAGGGGCCGGGCACGGGCAGACTGCGACGTCGGGCGCATCTGCACCGAGACGGCGGTGGCGGTCCAGGACGTCTGCGAGGAGAGCACAGGCGCCGAATTGGGGGGCGGCCGCAGCGGCATGATGTGTAGTGGCGTGGTGAGGATGCGTGCTTTTTTTTACAGACACGTCGAGAGCCCCGCGGCAGAGGAGGAGGGGAGGGGGGGGGGAGGGAGGGAGGGAGGACGAGGGAGGTGGAAAAACCTGCAACTAATTCTCACCCTGGTGGCCCGGGCCGCTCGGCCAGGCGCGCCGCGAGCGCTGCGCGCCACGCCACCTCGCCTCCGCCAGCGCGCGCCGCCGGCACCACAGCGCGCGCCGCCGGCACCAGCAGAGGATGCCTGCGCAAGCACGCATTGTTCATTCCCAATGACTCGAGAGTTCTGTGATTTTTTTTGGGGGGGCCAAGCTCCCTTCATGCCTGATTGTTCTCTATCCTGGGCCTCTTCCTGGCCTCTAGGGGGCCAGGAACAGTTAGACACGAGCACCATTAGGAATGAGCACGACTAGCAGTGAGCGACGCGTACGTCTGCCCCCCCCCCGCCCCGCGGCCGCCTGTTGGGCGCCGCCTGGGCTTCGACCTGCTGGAAGTCAGAGCGTGAATTACCTACCCCGCTCTCGCTTCCAGGCAAAACCAAGCCACACCACGCGCCTCCTCGTCAAGCAGCCTGACCAGTATACAGGCTGCAATCTGGCATCGTTTGGTGTCTCTTGGAAGCGAGGGTGGTCAAAAGCGAGGTAGGTTTGCTTTCCCCCTAGGAAGGCCTTTCAAGAGGTGGGCCGGCTGATCTGCGAGGGCGCGAGAAGGCGGCGGCTGCGCCTCTGCGCACGGGGCGCGCCCCTGCGCACGCGCCGCACCCCACCCGACCGGACCCGGCCTGACCCCGCGGCCGCCTCTGCCCCCCCTCCTCCTCCTCCTCCTCCTCCTCCTCCTCCTCCTCCTCCTCCTCCTCCTCCTCCTCCTCCTCCTCCTCCTCCTCCTCCCTCCTCCTCCTCCTCCCCCACTTACCAGCCTGGAACATATCTACTCCAGATTTCGTAAGGAAGGGAGGGGGGTCTCATTTCGGGGGGGGTCTTTTCCAAGCTATCTTGGAGGGCCTGGGGGGGTCCGGGGACGATGTTTTGGAGGGTTCTCCCAGGGGGGGGGGGGGTCTAAAACTTCTCGTCTGGGAGGGTTGAGACCCCCTCCCTTTTACTACGAAACCTGGAGTATCCCTATCCCTATGCTGGGCACCTCCTCCTCACGATGCCAATCTCAGGGACCCCCTTATATTTCTTTTTGAGGGCGGATCCCTCAGACTGTCATCGCCTCCTGGCGTGTCAATCTTAGGGACAGGGACCCCTTTCGAGGCTGGTGACCAGCGGCTCTTCCACTGCTGGCCGCCAGGCAGTCGGCGCCCGCCGTCCCCCGGGGAGCGCGCGCGCGCGCGTGCGGGGCTGCCTCTCTCGCCGCGCCGCGGCGCGGAGGGTGGCAGTACACTTTTTCCGCGTGCCGAGGCGTTCCTGCAGCCACGCATGTGCTCCGTATTGGTCTTCACCCGCACACGCCACGCATGCAGACGTGCCTACTACGAGTCATGTGTGTATATGTGTGTTTAGTCATGAATTCTATGCGAGTTACGTATATGTATATATATCTCTATATATATATGTGTGTGATTAGTCATGCATGCTATATATATATATGTGTACACCGACATACACATACACATACAGGTGGCACGTGCGTGCCCAGGCTAAGGTCGTTTGGAGCGGGAAGGCACCGTGACGGCGGGATCGGAAAAATGGAGGAGGGGAAGCGATTCACAAGAGAAGTGTGAGCGCGATTCCCACCAGCCGATTTGTTTCACTAGATGTGGAGGGAAAGAGAAGGACGAGAGGAGGAGGAGGAGGAGGAGGAGGAGGAGGAGGAGGAGGAGGAGGATAGCTGCTGGGAGTGACATGCAATAGCGGGGTCGCACTCGAGCGCAAGCGGGGGTGCCACACCTTGCGATGTGTGTACCACGGGTCCCCAGGAAGCCTCAGGAGGCCCGACCAGGATGCCGGAAAATATTCCAGGAGGCCCCAGGAGGGGTCGTTTGGGATCGAGGTTGCGAGGACGTCCATGGAGGCCGCAAGAGGCTCCAGGAGGCCCGACCAATAGACCGCAGGCCCAAGGAGGCCCCAGGAGGTTCCAGGAGGCCCCCAGGAGGCTCCGAGGCGGGGTCTGGGGTACCAGAAGGTACGTCGGGGCTCGATTTTCGGAGGATGTCTCAGGCGAAACCGCCATTCTTTGAGAATCGGGGTCAAAATCATTGAACTTACATTGTGCTTTGGAAGGTTTTATGTTAGACAGTTGAAATTCCCATGTATTTTCGGACCCTGACGTCACGATCTGTGTGAGGGGTGCCACCGATTTTCAGAATTTCGAGGATGTCCCTAGCGAAACGGCTAGAAAAATCGCGGACGCGGCGCGGCCTTCAATTAATCGCCTCTGAGCTCTACTCCTTCGGAGAGGTGCGTATGATAATATTTTCTATATATATATGTATAAGTTCCACCGAAGCCTCCAGTGGGACCGTCCGCATGCGTCCCGGAAGCCCAATTTGGCATTTTCACTTACCCAGTACAGCGCTTCGTGGCCCCATCCACCGAAGCTCCCAGTGGGACCGTCCGCATGCGTACCGGAAACCTTGCTTGACACACCACTCACTCAAAAACAGCGTTCCCCCCCACCCCGTGCAGCGCTTCGTGGCCCCATAGGGAGTTTCACCGAAGAAGATTTTCACAATTGCGGTACCCACAACTGCATATGGTTGGGTCCTCCGCCAGGCTAATTTGTTTTTAGGGGTCTCCCCAGGGACAGCGTGAGGGGGGGAACAAAGAATCGTATTCATGCCCTAGTCCAAATCGAGCCTGGGCCAAACGATCCGCCGCGGGGCCGACACTCGGCCTGCGAGTGTTGGCGGGTAACGGGTGTCCAGAGACCCGGGGATTGGGGTCGCACGCTTTTTCAAAACTCTTTTTCCCCCCCGCCCCCCCAGTAACCGACCTTAGCCGCCAGGATCCGGGGCCCGTTTTCGGTGTCCTGGAAGCTTTTTCGGCCACCCGAGGCGTCCACCATGGTTTCCAGGGGCAGCAAGAAGCCGCCAAGACAACCCAAGAACGCTCCAAGCCGCCCGCGATAGCCCCATGATGGCCCGAGAGGCCCCCAAGAGGCCCCAAGAGCGTGGACAGTTGCAAGTTCGCGCCCAGATCGTGGTTATGCCTCAGTCGGCCACGCGCAGAGGGGGGGGTAGGGGGAGTGGGGACGGCTTCTGAGGAGCATCCCTGCTTCTTAGAAGGCGCGGGCCTCGTCTGTAGATATAGGGCTGGCGCCTCCTAAGAAGCCTCCCTTTCAGAAGCCTCCCTCCCTCCCCCGTACCCCCTTCTGAGCGCCGCCGCCAACTCAGGCGGTCTGCCTGTTGGGTGGCCCAGACGTGTCTCTGTGGGGGGGGGGTCAGTGCCCGCCACGATGCAGCAGCTGCATGGCGCCCGGGCGCCCCAAGGCGGAGCCGTGAGGGGATTAGGGGGCCACGTGCGAACCCTACCCCTACCCCCCACGATTTCTGAAGGGGAGGGTGGGGTTCACTTCGTTCGGGAGCTCCCGAGCGAAGTGAACCCCACCCTCCCCCTCAGAAATCGTAGGGGGAAGGGGTAGGGTTCGCACGCGGCCCCCTAGGGATGCCTGCGGCGCGGCCAGATTGTGGCGATGCCTCGGGCCTTGGGCCTGCCTGGTGGCCAGCACTTCCGCCCTCTCTGCTCGCCGCGACGTGGCCGACGTACCTTGAGCGCCCCAAGAGCGGTAGGTTCGTGCCGTGTCGACCAGCGGCGACCCCGCCGCCGGAGTTCAACGTTGAACGCCGACGGCGACCCAGAATCGATCGATGTTCAACGATGTGGCGTTTCGGAAACGGCCGATCGTTCAAGGTTGAACGATTCCCGCGGTGTCAAAAACCATCGCCTGGGTCGACACGACGCAAACCTGCGGAAAGCAGCCAGGGGGTAGGGCATTTGCCCGTTCGCGCCCAGACTGCGGGGACGCTTCAGGCGATTCGCTTGCCTGGCGGCCCCGACCCCCGTCTGCTCGGAGCCCCCTGCCAGTGGCGATGTTGCCGACTTGGTCCTGGAGCACCCCAAGGGGGAGCCGCCGGGGGTAGGACAGCTGCACGTTCGTGCCCGCATTGTGAGGGTGTATGGGAAGTGTTGCTCGTGTGGCGGCCCCGATCCGTCTTCTTGACTCACAGCTTCATGATCGCAGCGATGTAGCGGGCGTACCGTGCGAGCACCCCCCAGAGGGCCCCGCCAGAGGGCAGAACACCCAAGGAGGAGCCGCCAGCGCGTGTTGCACTTGCCCGTGCAAGCCTGGATGGTGGAGGTGCCTCGAGCGGTCCGCCGCTTGGGGCTCTCCCCGGCTCCTCTCCGTGCAGAGCCGCAGGATCACCGCGATGGAGTACACGGAGCGTGCGCACCCCAACGGGGAGCCGCAAGAGGAGGCGTGACACGTATCAGTTCGCACCCAGATCGCGGGACCTCCCGGACGAAATGTTGGTTTGGGTTCTCCAGATTTCGTAATAAAAGGGAGGGGGTCTCAACCCTCCCAGACGAGAAGTTTTAGACACCCCCCCCGTGGGAGACTCCTCCAAAACATCGTCCCCAGACCCCCCCAGGCCCTCCAAGATGGCCTGGAAGAGACCCCCCCCCCGAAATGAGACCCCCCCTCCTTTTGTTACGAAATCTGGAGTACCCTCGATCTTCCTCCTCTCAGAGTCCCTAAGAGCAGCCCGACACAGAGAACTTCCTCCGCGGACAGAGAACTTCCTCGCGGCAGGGGGACCGGGCGCCTCGGCGGCACAAGGCGGGTGAGAGGGAGGCCCATCCGTTGGGTAGAGCATGCGTGATTGTGTGTGTGTGTGTGTGTGTGTGTGTGTGTGTGTGTGTGTGTGTGTGTGTGTGTGTGTGTGTGTGTGTGTGTGTGTGTGTGTGTGTGTGTGTGTGTGTGTGTGTGTGTGTGTGTGTGTGTGTGTGTGTGTGTGTGTGTGTGTGTGTGTGTGTGTGTGTGTGTGTGTGTGTGTGTGTGTGTGGGGGGGGCATTGTGTGCCAGTGTGTTTGTGTGTTGACAGCTTCCTGTGCGCTGCCCTCATCGGCGCCTAATACTTATAATAATCAAAGCAACCCGATGTAGAAGTAATCGAACTTGGGCACTCCAAGGGGGGATTGGCCGCGGATCGCTGAGCCCGAGAGATTAAGGTTCGTTTGCGCAGATGCGCACGCACGGAAATGCCAGGACCTGTGATGCACATATGGGGGCTCCCACATGTAATGATTGTCAACACACATCTCTCTCTCTCGCGTTGTCTCTCCCCGCTCTCCCTCTCTCTCCACATCGATACAGAGGTGTGTCTACTCATGCGCCAGTGTTTGAAACCATACATGCGCAACGATGATTATTTATACATACATGCATGTATCACTGTGTATGCGTATGTTTGTACATGGACGTGCTCGTATGCATGTAGTTTTTCGCCGATATGTATGTATATATATATATATGTGTATGTGTGTGTGGATGTGTGTGCTACCAGTGTAACTCTGTATCTGTGTAGGTGCGTGTGTATCCCTCCCTCGTCGCCCCGCCGCGCCGCCCGCGCGGCGGGAGGCCGCAGGCCCGAGGTGCTGGTGCAGACGTACTCGGCCGTGGGCACAGACTGCGGGCAGCGGGGGGCCCTGCTCTTGGCTGTGGGCCCCTGGGCGGGGAGGAGAAGAAACGAGGGGGAGGAAAGAGGGGCGGGAGGGCAGGAAGGGAGGAAGAGGAGGAGGAGGAGGAGGAGGAGGAGGAGGAGGAGGAGGAGGAGGAGGAGGAGAAGGAGGAGGAGGAGGAGGAGGAGGAGGAGGCGGAGGGAGGAGGAGGAGGAGGAGGAGGCGCCTTGTTGCATTGTCCACACGGGTAAAGCGTGACGCCGAACTGGGCGCGGGCGAGCATGCCCTGGCAGATCTGCCACACATCATAGCTTCCCTTAGCAGGGCATAGGGCACACGTGTACCAAAAAGGGGGCAGGCACAAGCTGAGTCAGTCCTCTGGCTTCTTATAACTTGCTAAGGGAGGAGGAGGAGGAGGAAGGAGGAGGAGAAGAAGGAGAAGGAGGAGGAGGAGGAGGAGGTTGAGAAGGAGGAGGTGGAGGAGGCAGGGAGGGAGGAGGAGGCGGATGAGCAGGAGGCAGGAAGGGGGAGGAGGAGGGCCAGGAGGTCGCTGTGTCTGGTGGTTTGTGGGAGGAGCAGCGGGACCCTGCCCAGCTCGTCTCGCGTTTTGGCATGGAACAGCTTGCTCAAGAGGGCTTGGCAGCCCAAGGCGGTTCGTCGGCCCACAGCGGCTGGGCATCCTGGGTCGTATTTTGCCTTTTGGGGGGAGTTCGGCATTGACGACCTTTTCCGCAGTGTACAGCACAGTACAGGGGCAGGAGGAGCATGAGGAGGAGGAGGAGGACGAATGGTAGAAGCAAGTGTCAAGTTTGTTGTTCTTCCCTCCCACCGGCATCTCGCTTAGCTACTCTATGCCCTCGAGGGCCACATTCTTATTCCGCACCTGCTTGCATCTCTACATTCGCGCCGGCGGCTGCCTTCCTCTGTCTGCCCTGGCCCCACGTCGGCGCGATCCTGTCCCTCGAGGCCTGGCACTGTTTTCTGCCGACGCGACAAGCCACCGCTCGTCGTGCGCGACCAGCCTCCGAGAGGAGCACGAGAGCAGGCCGCGCGGCGGAGGGCGGAGGATGCCGCCGCCCAGCGCCGCGGCCGCGGCCGCGCACGCGAGAGGCCCGGAGGCTCCGCCAGGGGAGCCCAGGGCCCTGCGGCCGTGCCGCGGCGGGGGCCCACGGCGCGCCGGCGGGCCGCACCGTGTGCAAGGAGAGGGGAGCAGAGGCGACGATGGGGTCGAGGAGCCCGGGGGAGAGCCATACATGTATCCTCGGAGGTGGATAGACCTCCTACCCCGGCACGTCGATTCGTGAATCGGCCGTGCTCGGTTCGCGAGAGGGCGTCGCGGCCGTTGTTTTGCGGGTCCAGGTCCGTCGGTGTCGGTCCCAGGCCGTTTTCTCGCAAGGGTGGTTTACGAAAGGGAGGTTTGTCAACCGCCGATATTTGGTGGTCTCCAAACCAGGTGGTGAGACACCCGGTGGTGACCCCGATTCCCCAAACAAATAATTCTGGGTCACCACCGGGTTGGGGGACACGCGGTCGCCACGAGGTTTTGCGTTTCCTGGGCCAGCCCCAGACCCCCGACGTAATGATTTTTTCATTACGTCGACCCCCAGAGGTCCCGACCCCTTCCCCAGGACCGGTTTGTCATCCTGAGTCGTTTTTTGACGCGCCCGAGGCCCGGTGAGGGCCCCCAGAGGCCGAAAATGGCGAAAAACCTCCCGTCGTGATTTTTTCATGACTCGAGGGGGTCTGGGGCCAGCGCTCGAAAACCATTACCCAAATCGCCCAAAACTCACCACCGTGTGTGCTCACCACCACGTTTGGGGACCACCGCCGATATGCAGGTGCGCCCATGATCCATGTCTTCGAAGAGGCTCCCTGGCGAATGCGTGCAAGGCCGGCCCCTGGGCTACTCGCCCCTGTCGTCGCCCCCGAGGGGATGGGGAGGCTGGGCCCCAAGGGGCCCTCCATATGCGCCCTCTCGTGGGGCAGTCTTTCAGGAGGGGAAGAAACACACAGACACAATTAATCGTCGATCCCCCAGAAAAGATGGGAAAACATGGGGATTGGGCGGGAAGACAAAAAAACCCAGAAGATACTCGAAAAGATGGGGGATCTTTTTATTTGTGTGTATTTATTAGTGTGTCCTGGGGCCCCTTCAGTCTGAGGATTTCAGTAACGAGTCCCACCAGAGGACGCGCAGATTGTGTCTGCCGATTTCGATTCCGACCCGGCGTCCGTTCAGCCGGTCTCCGACTCGGTCCGGCTCGGCCATGCCGGCTCCTGGCGACTAAATTCGGCAGCCGATTCGATGCTCCGGTCGACTCGACCCGGCGCGATCCTGGGGCCGCCTGGGGCGGGCCCTGCGCATTTGTGTGCATCTATTAGTGTGTCCTGGGGCCCCTTCAGTCCTGGGGGCCCTGCTGGGCCCTCCTCGGGCCACGCGGGGGCGCTCCTGGGCCGTCCGGGGGCCCCCCCTTGGAGAGAGGCGGCAGGGCGCGCGGGGCCCCTCGCGGGGCCGCCTTGGGCGCCGCCTTGCGACGCGCGCCGGGGCCAACAGGCAAAGACAGGGCGCCACCCCCATTCTCCTCCTCCTCCCTCCTCCCTCCTCCTCCTCCTCCCTCCTCCCTCCTCCTCCTCTTCCTCCTCCTCCTCTCCTCCTCCTCCTCCTCCTCCTCCTCCTCCTCCTCCTCCCCCTCCTCCTCCCCTCCTCCTCCTCCCTCCTCCCCCTCCTCCTTCTCCTCCTCCTCCTCCCCCTCGTCCTCCTCCTCCTCCTCCTCCTCCTCCTCCTCCTCCTCCTCGCGTTGAAGGTCGCAAGTCTTGCGACCTTCAACGCGTTCTTGAAGAACGCGGTGGGGGTGGAGGCCCCGTCGGGGTGGGGGGTAAGGGGGGACATAGTAGTTCACGGTTGCTGCGTCGAGGGGGGCCCCATGGGCTCGCACAGGGCGTTTTATAAGAAATTGCAAAGACGATGGGCATCGCGATGTCCATCGTCTTTGCTTCTGCGAAACACCACTTCGAGTGTGTCGACAACAAATGCGCGCGCCGCCACGGTGCGCCTTGGCGCAGGCCGAGACGCGATCCCTCGTTGAGGCGACGCGAGCAAAGCAAACATGCAAACACGGTTGGCAAATGCAGCAGCAATGTCATTCCAATCACCGCGAGATGGTTGTTGGTCTTTAATGCAGTTTTGAGAGCAGCTCCATATGCTCCGAACAATCCGCGCGGCGGTCTCTTGAAGAGCAGCAGCAGTCTGCAGATCCTAGAGACCAGGCGGGCCATCCTGAATCCAACTTTAGCGTTCCCTCCGGCGGCGCCACGAGTGCACAGGAGAAGGAGGAATAGAGGAGGTCTGCAGCGGGAGAAGGAGCGGCAGCCGACGAGGGGCGGGTGAGCTTCGGCACTCGGTGCCGCCGCGTGCGGCCCGTGCGCTCGAGGCGCCCTTCCGGCGCTCGTAGCGTTGGGGGTTTGTGAGGGCGTTGTTGCCCTGGAGGCGAGAAGCCTCTGCATTCATTGGGGATTGGCTATGGCCAGGGGAACGGGAGCCCTTTCGTGTCATGCCCGGTCCCGTCGCCATCGGTCACGAAGGGCCATCGCCTTATCTTCAGGATCGCGCAGGTCCAGGAAGCTCGAGGGATTCTTCGGTGCTGTGTGTGAAGGCGGTCATAGAGGGTGTCAGGGACACGGATCACAGCCAGGGCAGGGGATACGTTTACACATCCCTTCCAAAGACATTGGTACAACACCATCAATTAGCGAGAGTGCCGCAAGCCTCCCGGAACCCGAAAGCCTCAATTGAGGCCGACGGGTGCATGCCTGAAATGACGATCGAACAGCACACAAACATACCCATAGGGAGTCCAGAGGGGGCTATGCTTGCGTGTTGTCGGATGGGGGCCCCTACCCATAGCCAGTCCTCATCTTTCCGAGCCCCTCATGGGTACAGTCAAGTCGGATAGTAAGGATGCGCAATGGTTCAAGGCTACCGTTGCATCCTTGCCCCTTCGGCCCGTCCTTGGCGACTTTCGCTGGCTAGCCCCGTTCGAAAACGTGAGCATGGCCCGCCAAGGCCCTTGCATGCTTACTGCGCATCCTTAATGTGCGACTTGGCTCCAGAGCTGCTGGAGCTCTGAGATACCCGATTCGCCCTCACCCGAATGCATCACCGTCGCGGCTTCGTCTTGGCATCGGTGTGTGTGTGTGTGTGTGTGTGTGTGTGTGTCGGTGTGTGTGTGTGTTGTTCGCTCGCCTCGGAAGCCGGCGAGAGGGCGACACTTCGGGCGTGTGTCCAGGCCCACCTGCGGCGGCCGCGCTTCCTCCCCCTCGATCCTCCTCCCCCCCCCTTCTCGATCCTCCTCCCCCTCGATCCTCCTTCCCCTCGATCCTCCTCGATCCTCCCCCTCGTGCTCCTCGATCCTCCTCGATCCTCCCCCTCGATCCTCCTCCCCCTCGATCCTCCTCCTCCCCCCCCCCTCCTTCTGGCTGGGCCGGCAGGGCGCCGAAGATGGCGTTCATCCCCCGGTTCCTGCGGTACATCGTGGGCGAGGTCCTCAAGAACAGCTGCCGCGCCACGGCGCGCCCTCCCCCCCCGGGCCACGGGCGGCCGGGGGAGGAGGAGGAGGAGGAGGAGGAGGAGGAGGAGGAGGAGGAGGAGGAGGAGGAGGAAAGGGATGGGGAGGAGGAGGAGGAGGAGGGGGAGGAGGAGGAGGAGGAGGAGGAGGAGGAGGAGGAGGAGGAGGAGGAGGAGGAGGAGAGGGGGAGGGGGGGGAGGGGAGGAGGAGGAGGGGGAGGAGGAGGAGGGGGAGGGGGAAGGAGGAGGAGGGGGGAGCGGAGGGGGGATGGGGGGGAGGGACGCGGGAGGAGGAGGTTTGTTGAGGACCTCGGCCTCCCCCCTCCTGCAGTCGGGGCCCTGAATAAGAAGCCCTCTTCGTTGGGGAGGGGCTCCGTGTTCCTTCGTTGTTTCACATGTTGCCCCAGGTGATCCTTGGATTTTCGATGGGAGGTCGAAGTCGAACTTCTGGAGACAAGGGGCCTCGTTCCTCATTTGGGGGCTCCTTTAGGGTCAAGGAGGAGGAGGAGGAGGAGGAGAGGGAGGAAGGAGGGAGGAGGAGGAGGAGGAGGGAGGGGGGAGGGGAGGACGGCAGGGGGGAGGGGGGGGGGGGGGGACGCGGGAAGAGGAGGTTTTGAGGACTTCGGCCTCCCCCCTCCCATCCTCCTCCGACGGCGGTCGCGACGTCGGGCATGCGGAGGTGCCCCAGGGGCACGGCCCCTTCAGGCGCGACAAGTAGCGGGAAATAGCGGGACGCGGGACGAAGGAGAGGGGGCCACCCGCAGAGGGGGGTGGGGGGAGGGGGGAGGGATTCTTAGAAGCACCCTTGCTTCTTAGAAGGCGCGGGCCTTATCTATAGATGTGGCCGCGCCTTCTAAGAAGCAGCCTGCTTCTAAGAAGCCCCCCCCTCCCCCCACCCCCTTGTGCGCGCCGCCAAGAGAGCGGGCCAGGAGGCATGTGAGGCTCCTGGATCAAGGGGGCGTGGATTAGCGACGTGTCCCGTTTCGAGGGGTACGCGCGGGTGCCCGCCGCCGAGCGAGGCGGCACCGGCCGCATTTCGGGGAGGGCCCCCCCCCGATCCATGGATTTGGCGACCGCGCGCCAAGTCCATGGATCGCTAATCCATGTTTGCGCGCCCCCGGATGAAAGAGAGGGAGTCAGGAGGCATGTGAGGGTCCTTGGAGGGAGATGAGGCTCGGTCCAAGCATCGAGGCTCAGGGTTTCCGAGCGCTCCTCTTTTCCTTGGCCTCGAAGGAGCTCCTCGCAATAACGGCTGGATCCGCTCTGAGATTCTAGTCAGAACGCATCCCAAGAAAGATTCGTGGCTTGACTTTTTCAGGAAGAGAGGGTTTCTGATAGAAACGGGTCTTGGAGTCAGTTTCCCCGTTGTTCGGTTTCCCGGGATTCGTTTCACATGTTTTTTGGGACAGTCTGGTTTGCTTGCCCGTTTGACTGTGCGTCTTGTTCATGTGTTGATATGTCAGCTTGCACTGTCTATATGTGTCCTGCTCATTTCGGACAAGTTCTGCTGTCGGGCACTGAACCATCCACATGTTCCGCACTTGTACTGGTCGTGCACATCCCGACGCAGGCATCCTCCCATTTCCCTCGTCCCCCCAGGTGGGGACCGCCATGTCACTCCCGACCACTGCCGCTTGCCACTTGGGGTGCAGGTCGTGGCTGGATCCCTTCCCGTCCCCATTCTTCATTCTGGTGCTTTGGGCAACGCAGGTGATCGCGGCACCCTCGGACAGCTTCTCGACCAGCCTGTGGCAGGGTGCTATCGTAACTGCACATTCTCGATATTTTTTAAAATCGAAGGCGATATTGATTATCACTGCCCGGATTTGTCCTCCCTCCCTCGTTCTTCCCCACACCCTGGGGGACCAGGACGGCGGGGAACGTGAGCCGTGTGTGCACCTCTTCTATAGAACGTGCAACAACAGAGTTTCACATAGGCTTGTTGTTGCGGGCTATTCTGACTCGGATTGATGAAGCTTTGCGAGCTCCTGTCGGAGCAGACGCGTGTCCGCATACGGCGGGCATCATGGGGAGCCTGGGTTTCGCCGGACTGCGTGGCTACCTTGGGTTGAGCGTCGCAGGCGCTGGGGTTGCACATTCTCTTGGCCAATGTCGAGGGAGAGCATCGTCGCTGCAGATGGTGACGGGGCAGAAACCTGATGCATCGCAAGTGCTGCGAACAGAGTGGTGTGCAGCGCCTGCGGCTGCAGAGCTTATACGAAGAGGCCCTGTTGCTGCAAGGATGCCGAATCTGCACTCACATGGCCCATGCCCGACAAAGATAAGGACGACGGAAGCAAGGGCGGCAAAGTGGGAGGCACAGGCAGGGATAAAGGGCAGGGGCAACAGCAAGGGCGGCGAGTGGGCAGCAACCGAAGCTCAAGGCGCTGCGTCGCCCCCTCGGCCCCATCCTCGCCACCGCCCCAGACACATGCAAGGAGCTGGCTGCCCCGGCGGAGACGGCGGGCGGCGTCGAGGGGGCCGAGCGGTACACGCCACTGGCCGCTCGAGCTCCGGCGCTGACCCAGCAGCCTGAGGCTGGACAGCGGTGGCAGAGGGCCGAGCAGATACCGCCGGCCCCCAAAGGAAGAAAACCAGCGCGGAGCGCGGCGACAAGCCGGAGCGATGGCGCGCCAGCACCGCAGAGTTTTGGTTGCCGATTTGTGGTGTTGCTCCGGGGTCGGCCGGCAACGGTGGGCGGCGTGCGCGGCCGGGCGCCGGCGGGGAGGTGGAGAACTCGCCGCCGGGCCTGGATCTGCAGACGCGGCCCATCAAGGTCATCGTGTGCGCGGACGAGGACGCGGCCAGGGTGCAGAGAGGCCCAGGAGGAGGATCGGCAGAGGAGGAGGAGGGTGTGGGAGGAAATCGGCAGAGGGAGAGGAAGAGGAGGGGGGGACGAGGATGCGGAGGAGGGTGTGAAGGGGGCGGGGGCGGGGAGGCACGCAGTGGCAGAAGTGGCGCCCGGACCAGAGGGGTGTGCGCCACCTGCCTCTGCACTCGGTGACGGTGTACAGACTCTGTCCGCCGCCAGGCCGTGCCCAGGAGGAGGAGGAGAGGAGGACGGGAGGAAGGAGGGAGGAGGAGGAGGAGGAGAAGGAGGGGGACGGGGGAAAGGAGGAGAGGAGGACGGGGGAGAGTAGGGAGGAGGAGGAGGAGGGAGGCGGAGGAGGAGGAGGAGGAGGAGGGAGGAGAGGAGGAAGGAGGAGGGGAGGAGGAGGAGGAGGGAGGTGAGGAGAGGAAGAAGGAGGGGGGGGACGGGGGACGTGGGAGGGGGAGGGGGAGGGGGAGCAGGAGGAGGGGCGGGACGGGGAAGAGGGAGGAGGAGGAGGACCAGGAGGAAGAGGAGGAGGAGGAGGAGGAGGGGGAGAACCATTGTAAAACCAAGAGTCATGAACGATGTTGGAATGAACCCCCCCTCCAAGCTCCCTCTTTATAGGCCCCCACAACGGTTCATTTCCATTGAGGGAGCTGCCTCGTTGGAAGACAACGTTTGAAGATCCTGAAGCATGCCACAACAGTGTTCTCGGGATTTCAACGCCAAGTATCAACCTGACTGCTGCGAATTGGCGATCCGGAGTCGTGCTAGAGCGCCATTCTTGGGACTTCAACACCGCGAACCAACATAATTGTTGCACCCGCATAATCTTGAATCCTTCCAGACGCAATTTCTGGTACGTTGATCATGGGAACCCGTGAAATTCTTGCAATTGTTTCAACGAATGTGCGCGGCGCTAGGGCGAGAGCCACATTTTGAAAACCACCCGCCCTCAATCCGTGAATCTCTTGCAAATGTTCAAAATGAGTGTGCGCGGTGCTCAGGCCAAAGCCACATTTTGAAAACGACCCGCCCTCAATCCGTGAAGCTCTTGTAAATGTTTAAAACGAATGTGCGCGGCGCTAAGGCGAGAGCCACATTTTGAAAACCACCCGCCCTCCATCGGTGAAACCGCTGTGTTTTTTTAAGCTTCAGAGTCGAAGATGGTGAGGAAGTCCCAGGCGAAACGCCCAGCCCGCCCTAAAACTGGCCCCGGGGTGTGACAGGGGGAGTTATCTATAAGGAGAAGGAATGGGGGAGGAGGAGAAGGAGAGGGAGGAGAGGTGGAGGATGATGAGGAACCACGACCTCCAACAACACACTTCGAGCTCCTATTGCCGACACCTGGGAACCGAGCCTGGCCACAAATCATTGGAGGGCTCACGCCCATTGCAGTAGGCAGCCTACATTTACACCGACACATGCGACCCGTTACCAGGGATAGCGATTCAATCAAGGCCACCCCTACAACGCACATGCCACATCCACGCGGCACGAACTCTGTCTACAGGCCACCGAGGCGCATACAACAAATACCGACCGACATCGACACTGGCCACCTGCATTACGACTGGATTCAACAACAGCTAGAGCAAAGAAAGCAGTCGGAGGAAATATATTATGATTACGAAGACTCCGCAAGTACTGCTCTGGCCACACGCTGCCAGTCGCACCATAGTTACTCATACCAAAAATCGTTTTCAGACCCAAGAGAAATCACCAACACTCAAGACCACCGCCACCACCTACGCACGCACCTACACCACTGCCCCAAACCAAGTCGCCAACACCACCCGTAGCTCCGACTCAAACGTGACAGCTGACCACCGTTCACAACCTTTGGGGTGACGAAGGCATCGACACAGTACTACCTGCAGCTACAGGCGACTCCGAAGACGAGGGCAGCTACACCGACAACAGCGACGACCTTCAAGTACACTCCTAGGCCCTTCAGTCTCACATCACTACCACCACACGAGAGCCACGACATGTATTGCCCTACAGGTTGGACAGCAGACAGTGCCAAAGGCAGAAGTGGCGAAGACGACTACGACGAGGACAGCTAGCATTACGCAGTCTACTACAACGCAGCAGGCAACATATACACCGACCGCTTTCGAAACGACCACCTGCTGCTACCATGATGGCACAGAGATTTAGGCACATACAACAACGAGTGATCCACCAGCAACAACCGTCACCTAACTCTACCTTGCTCACCACTTAGGCCCGACCCACATGCGACCCCACGTCCCACATTTCAGATGCCGCCGACCGAGCAGACCACGTACCTAAAGCCCAGCGGCGCAACCTCGGCACACTCACACGTACCACCAGGGCGACCACGTTTATTCAACCAGCCACGACCGCCGCTAGGAAACTACATGCGCGACGTTGTAGACTGCAACCTTCTCAAGGAGGAATCCAGAGTAGCAGCCAACGTCACCAACCAATTGACACCTCGCTTCCTTAGTACGTGCGCCGACTACAAGAATGAACGGCTTTGCCAAACAGGCCCACGTTCTTACAATGGTTCTGTTCTTGCCACGACTACGAAGACACCATGCAGTACGACTCGTCCGTGCGAGTTCACGACGCGGCACAGCTGGCGCAGCAAATATGCAACCCAGCCGAAGTACCAGACGACGACTACAACATTCCATCGGCACCACCAAGCTCTTACAGCAGCGCTGACACCACTGATGACGCACCGCAACCCGCACGACAACCACCAGAGGTACAACAAGCAGACACCCCAAACGCCAGACCAGCAACCACCAGTGACTAACACACCTGCCACACAGCAGCCCAGCACCCAGTGATCAGAAGCCCAATCCACCCGCCTCCACCAAATTTCAGAAGGCCCATCGTCTGCCCGACACCCAAGGCTGCACGGGCTCAATGCTGGCTGATTGAAATACCCACGTCAGAGCTAGCACCACAAACGTCTGCCACCGCGCAGATATACTTCCAACCAACAGCTCTTCCGATACAGTTTCAACACGGGCAAACGGGCTCCACTCCAATGCCCCGATACAGAGCACCTAGAAAAGCACGGCGTCGATGACGGCAACGATGAGAGGTTCTGGGACTAGATGGAGACGCCACGCAAGCACCAGTTGCAATGCCAGCAACATGTTACAGAAGTGCGGCAGCGCAGCCTACGCCAGGCAGAACTACGACAACGTTTCAAGTAACCATTGCCATGAAAGCACCAACCATGCCCGAGCCCAAATTCCCAGCACCTGAGCATACGCCGCCACCAACGCCAAAACCAAGGTTCCCAACCTTACAATCGGACGACCAGCGACTACTGGGGGTAGCAGAACTGACACACAGTACTCCTATTGTCATGTGGTGGCCAAAGAAATTATATAATTGCGATACTATTGCGACAGTGGACGGCAGAGTCTACGACCTCACCACTTCCACCACTACGACTCCCAGAACATCGGTTAGCACATATCAAGGATCTCTGATGGCAGTTCCTTCTTCTTCAATATACTTCCTTAATGGTATGTTTTACCAAGGCTTCTTCTGCGATCGTCCTGGCGTCCGCCGTTCCGTTCGGTCGCATCGTCTTTCCTGCTTCTTTCGCCTACCCTATTTCTTCTCTCCGCTGTTGGCATCTCGTCGTCTCTCCATGGGCCATGCCTCGCTGATGGCCGGTCCATGCCGAGCTCCAGTGTGTCCGTTCGTCGATGCATGGGAGTTCGACTGTCGCTCCCTTCGGCGCGTCACCTCCCCTGCCCCCCCTGCCCCCCCTCCTGATTCCCTGCCCCCCCCTTCTCCCCCCCCCCCCCCTCCTGATTCCTGGTTCCCTGGCCCCCCCTCCCGATTCCCTCCCTCCCGATTCCCTCCTGATGCCCTCCCCCCCTCCTGATTCCCTGCCCCCCCCTCCTGCCGGAGGAGGAGGAGGAGGAGGAGGAGGAGGAGGAGGAGGAGGAGGAGGAGGAGGAGGGGAGGAGGAGGGGGGGAGGAGGAGGGAGGAGGAGGAGCCCCCCCTGCTTCTCCCCCCGCCGTGGCTGCCTGCCGACGAGCCGAGCCAGGGCTCACGAGGCCTGCCCGCCCCTGCCCTCCAGCGCCCGTGGCCGCGGCAGCTGACAACAGGCCACGGTCCGGCCCTCCTCCGGACAGGCTGTCGTGAGGTGGGGAGGTGTCCTCTTCTCCTCCTCCCTCCTCCTCCTCCTCCTCCTCCTCCTCCTCCTCCTCCTCGTCCTCCTCCTCCTCCTCTCCTCCTCCATCCTCCTCCTCCTCCTCCTCCTCCTCCTCCTCCTCCTCGTCCTCCTCTCCTCCTCTCCTCCTCCTCCTCCTCCTCTCCTCCTCCTCCTCCTCCTCTCCTCCTCCTCTCCTCCTCCTCATCCTCCTCCTCCTCCTCCTCCTCCTCCTCCTCCTCCACCTCCTCCTCCTCCTCCTCCTCTCCTCCTCCTCCTCCTCCTCCTCCTCCTCCCCCTCCCCCTCCTCTTCCCCTCCTCCTTCTCCTCCTCCTCCTCCTCCTCCTCCTCCTCCTCCACTCCCCTCCTGGCTGTTGTGAGGTGGGGAGGTGGTGGTGGAATTCTTCCAGGCGGTTCCACACAACCACAGACGCCAGGTCTTTCATGTACACCTCTGCTGTTTTACGTCACCGTGTACGCCCTGTTTGCAGCTGCTCTTTCGGTAAGCAGCACGAGTAGAGTTTACGCCAGCGGCTATTTTGGCACGTCGGCAGGGGACACATCTACCGGACGAGTCCCACTGTGTACTACCGACAACGCAAACTGTTTTAATTGCAACCAACTCGCTACATGTTTCTCTCCTGCTCGTCATCCGCATGTATTTTTGTTTACAAGCCTGCATCGCCAGACTCGCTGTCTTGGGATGGTTGGGATGGGAACTTATTGGAGTTGGGCAGGGGGGGCGACTGGACCACCTGCTGCTGTATTCCAGCATGCGTGTCAGCCTAGTTTAACATGAAAGCTTCAGACTCTTGGCCTCCTCTTCGCAGTCTGGTATCCAGCCACCGTCATCTTCGTGCGTTTCAGCCAGACCAGCACACCCTAGATAGTCACAGGACTTCCTAGTGCAGCACCAGCCTCCTACGACCCACTGCCCTCGGCCAGGCAGAGCAGGCCCAGCAACGTGATGCTGAAGGGGAGCAGGCGGTGCGCGATGTTCTGACCACCTGCCTGACTACTGGGGAGTGGGAGGATGTGGGTATGCGGGTAGGGTAGATACGGGTGGGGAGGGGAAGACACGTTCTGAGACAGGGGACAGTAGCCCCCTGTTGTGGTCCGTCGCACTGCGTTTTTCTCCTCCTTCTGTTTTCCCGCTCACCGCCTTGTTTCTGCCGCCGCATTCAGAGCAGCCATTTCTCGCCATCTCTCTCTCTCTCTCTGCTCAGCCTTACGCCGCTTCATCGCCAGCAACGTATTCCAGCCGTGGGCATTTTTCTTCCAGGCCGCCCTGGATACAGGGAGTGGCCCCCCATCCAACCGCTACAGGCCAGCCGGGCTACACTGAGCCAGCCTATTGTTACAAGGGTTCGTGCTAAACCCGGAAACAATATACAAAAGGCAGTGAGGTCCCGCGGTCCTTGAGGGTTAGGGGTGTACCGACAAACCTTGGCTAGCAACCCGAGGATTGCCGCCATGATGTACATTCCATGTATTGTCTTGGACCTCGAACAGGCCAGCCAGTAACTACTGCGCCAGCAGCCTGCTTCGGCATACAGCCGCGCACCTTGCGAGACCACTCCAGGCCACGCTTCAACTTGAGCACAAAGCCGCTCACATTGCAATTCGCTTCGCCTCTTCCTCTATTCTTTTCAACGGGCTCGGATACCTTTCGCGCTGCACGCATTGACTGAACAGTTTGAGGCTCACTTTGCGGGAGGTTTTCACGAACTTGGGTTCTAAGGTAACGCCAGGCGCTGCAACGCGCTACCATATATTCCTTGCGCCAGCTTCCCCTCGACAGGAAGCCCAGGGCTCACACTGCCACAGCTAGCGTTGTCTGAGTCTGCTCTGTTTTTGTGCACGTGTCTGTCGTCCCTCTTCCTCCTCGTCTCTTCCTTGTCGTTGCCTGTCTTTCCTTGTCTCCTCGCCGGCATCCCGCACAGTGCTGGTGGCGAGCCTTCACTCCGCGCCGCTGAGGGCCTCCGCCTGCTGCCCAGCTTCTTCGCGCGCCCGGTCCCGCATCGCTCGCAACTGCAGCCCCGTTCGCTGGCTTCTTCGCCTGGGTCGGCGAGTGCTTCTCTCGTGCGCTAACGCCACAAGCCCGCGATTCAGGTGCGATCAGCGTCAAAGAGGAGGAGGAGGAGGAAGCGGAGGAGGAGGAAGAGGAGGAGGAGGAGGAGGAGAAACGGCGAGGAGGAAGGGGGATGAGGAAGAAGGAGGAGGATGAGGAGGAGGTCCAGCGACGCGCGAGGAGGAGGAGGAGGAGGAGGAGGAATGGTTTGGCGCTGGGCCTCTCAGGCTGAGTCTAGGGCCTCCAGGGGCAGCCATCAAAGCCGATCTTCCAGGGCGTTCAAAGATATGACGAAATCATGTCCTCGGATTATCTCGAGGACAAACGTTCGGCTCTCGTTTTTCCCATTGCCATCATCGGAGTGGCTCTCTCGGTCCATACAGGTCTTGCCGTTTTCTTAGCCCGCGTGGGTGCATCATCGAAGGCCCGTTCTGTATCTCGTCGTTGGTGATTGCTGGCTTCCGTCGTTGGTGAGTGCTGGCTTCTCCATTGCCGCATCTTTCATTACGTTTTCGCCGTGAAGTCCTTTGATAGGGCCCCTTTCGGCAGTTGGCACGGACTTCGACGCCTATGCAGACGACGCTGGGCTGTCGCATACGGGAACCGTGGCCGAGGTGGTCGAGTCCTTCGTTGCCAGTTCCATCGGTTTGCGCCATGCTGTTTCTGCTGTCCCGGGACACGCTTGCCATGGACAAGGTAGGGTGTGCTTGCAGCCACAGGTCGATCAAAGAGCGACTAGGAGGCCTGGTCGGACAGCTTGGCGCGTCGGTAACCAGTCTTGGAGTGGACCATACGAATGACAGGTATCTTCGCTCCAGGGCTCGAGGCGGCAGTAATGGTAAGCCAGTTTGGCTATTCTGAGGAACCGGGAAGCGTCTCGCGCGAAGATCACGGCGAGTAGCGCATTTCATGGCACGATGCGGAGAGCTAGGTGATCCGAGTCTCGCACATACAGTCAAGACGCTTAGACAAGGACCACTCTGGGCTCAGGAGGGGCTCGGGTTCTCGACCCCCTCTTCTGATCTGGGTCTGGGACCTATCCGGGTCCGAGGCTCGCCGTGGCCGCAGGAGCCCCTTCGCTCTCCTTCCTCGGCACCCCTTGCGGTAGCACAACGGCCCCTGAGGCCCGCCGACCTGGTTTCTTCAATCCGCGGCCCAAGAGGTCCCCGCTGCTTTTTGGAGAGCGAACTGCTCGTCCTGCGGGGCGACCGCCTTGGTCCCTTCGCCTCTTTGAGGAAAGAGAGCCCTAGAGGCTCCTTAGTCCCCCCCCCCCAAACAAAAACAAAGAGGTCCCCGCTGCTTCCCCAGAGGGAGCTCGTCGCCCTTTGATCCGCGTCTGACTGCCCTGGGGGCTTGACAGGGAACTCCGGAGGCCGAGATCCAGGAGCCACGCCCTGGTTGAGAACACAGTCGGGGCCCTGAAGAAGGAACCCTTTTTGTTGGGGAGGGGCTCCGCGTTCCTTAAGTGTTTCGCAGCTTGCCTCAGGTTTTCCTCAGGTTTTCGATCGGCAATCGAAGCTTAACTCATGGAAAAAGGGGGCCTCCTTCCTTATTTTGGGTTCCTTAGGTCAACGCCCCCGACTGTATACGGCCGGGCACTCTCGGATGGCGTGTCTCGCCGCCGGCTCCGATCCACTGCTCTTCGGCGCGACGCGCTATCCACTCAGGAGGGAAAGAAACACACAGACACAATTAATCGTCGATTCCCCAGAAAATATTGGAAAATATGGGAACTGGGGGGGGAAGACAAAAAACCAGAAAATATGGGAAAATATGGTGAATCCTGTTATTAGTGTGTGGATTTATTTGTGTGTCCCAGGGCCCCTTCAGCTATCCACGGCCCGGTCCCAAGGCGTCCATGGCCCAGGCCGTTCCGCGCGCCCCGCTGGGCGTCGCGGAGCGACGCGCTGCCCGCTTGCAGGGCACGGCGTGTCGCCACTCTTGGGGCGCCTCGGGGCCCTCTTTGGAACATCTTGAGCCATCTTGGGGCGATCTTGGGGCCCTTTTAGGCCATCCTGGGCCGTCGGGGGCCCGAAGCGGCGAGAAGCAAAACAGCTCACAGACACTTGTGAGAAATCCACGGTGTGTGCCTCCTCGGGGTCCTGTTGGGGCCCTGTTGGGCTCTCTTGGAACCCTCTTGGGCCGTCCTGGGGCCCATTTGCGCCGGGCCGCCGTGGCGACATCGCTAAGCAAGAGATCCCGACCCGATCTCGGCAACTGGAGCATCTACATGACCCGTGGCGGGCGGTTCTCCAATCCCAGGACTTTTTTGAGGGTCGGGGACGACGTCGGGGTGGTGTGGTGTATACTTGTCCCCCGCTTTCTAAGGGAAACCACGACAATGTACACACCAGGATCCCGCATACACCAGGATCCGCGCTCCCGTGCGTATTTCGGCGCAGGGTCGGAAAAAGCGTCGGTGTATAGGGTTCGTTTCCCTGCAATCGTCGGAGATTATCTGGGACCGCGCATCGCCAAAGTCTTGGCATCGCTCGGACGTGTGCATTTTTTATTTTTTGTCGGCGAGGACCATCGAGGAGCATCCTTGATCATATTGAGAAACAACCGCGCACGAGATCGAAAAAAGCACAGGGAATGGACGTCCGAGCGATGGCCAGGAGTCGCCACGCGGCCCGGCCGCAGCAGTCTCGGCTCAGGCGGCGCTGCCCGGTGGCTGGGGCAGGCCCCCGCAGGGTGGGCGCCCGGTGCCGGCCCCCAGGGTGCACTCCTCGGGCGCTGCGTCACGGGGGCGGCGATATAAGACGACGCGAAGATCGGGGCAAAATCGGATCGGGATAGTTCGAAATCTCTGAGAATCGGCGGGTTTGGAGGATGTGCTGGGCGCCGCGGCCGCTCCAGAGCGTTCCGGAACGCTCTGAGAGCGCTCCGGAACGCTCTGGAGCGATTCATCCCGATCCCAGCCCTGTTTTAGCGGCGATACGCGGGGGAGTGAAGAATCGCAGGCGATGTTTCTCCCCCCATCCCCGAGTTCTGCCCGAGAAGCTTGGCCGTTCAGCAGCATGGGGGAGCCCCGGGATGCACCCCTCTGGGGGCTATCCAGACGCACCCCCTATCGAGGATGGGCGCGACGCCCCCCCATCGCATATCCCAGGGTTGGGCCCCAGATTCCTGGCCCATGCGAAAACCTCCCCAAGCCTGGGATAGGGGAGATGCACCCTTTGTGCTCGAAAGGGGCCCCCTGCTTGGCCCAAGAGGGGCGCGAAGGGTGCACGTTACGGGCCGGGCCAGGACGAGGATACGTCCGTTCCCGAGCGTTCCGGAAGCCTCTGAGAAGGCCGCGACGCCCGACGCATCCTCCAGAGCCGCCGGATCTCAGAGATTCTGGACGTACTCCAGATTTCGTAATAAAGGGAGGGGGGTCTCATTTCGGGGGGGGGTCTCTTCCAGGCTATCTTGGAGGGCCTGGGGGGTCTGGGGACGATGTTTTGGAGGGTTCTCCCACGGGGGAGGTCTGAAATGGCTTGTCTTGGAGGGTCCAGACCTCCTCCCTTTTATTACGAAATCTGGAGTATCCTCACTCGAACTTGTCCTCGTCCTGGCTCCGTCTGCACGTCTCTCCCGTGAAGCAGCGCGCTCTACGGCCGGTTCGCGTCGTGTCGGCCGCCGGCGACCCTGCCGCGGGCGTTCAAGGTGGAGCGCCGCCAGCGGCCCAGAATCGGCCTACATTCGGGCCGGGCGAAAGGGGGGGGATTGGGAAAGGGGGGGTTACGAAATTTGCTGCATGCAGCTGGTTTCGGCCTCACCGAGGGGCCCATTCCTCGATACATGGCCGCCTCCGGCGACGGGAGGCGCCGGGAAAATCAGCTACGTGAGCTGATTCTCACCCCCTCCCTTTGCTATCCCCCCTTTCGCCCGACCCGATACATGGAGCGATCGGGCGATTGAAACGCCGCGCGGATCGTTCAAGGCTGAACGATCCGCGCGGCATTCACAAGCCAACGCCGGGGTCGTCACGACACGAACCTGCCGTAGCCTCCGCTGGGGGGCCGCGTGCGAACCCCACCCCTGTTCCCCAGGAGTTCTGGGGGGGAGGGTGGGGTTCACTCCGCTCGGGAGCTCCCGAACGAAGTGAACCCCACCCTCCCCTCAGAACTCCTGGGGGGCAGGGGTGGGGTCCGCATGCGGCCCCCTAGCTTAGCCGGAGCCTGCGCGTAGGCGCGGCCATGCTGAGCGCGGCCAGCGTGGTCCTCGGTCGCCAGGCTCGCCGGGCGCCCTGGACGCGGCGGGGCAGCGCTGGCGCCGCGGGTGGCGCCTCGGCTATGCAGGCAGCCGCGCAGGGTCCCGCCCGCGGGGGCCCCGACGCCCAGGCTTCTGTCGGGCGTGTCCCACTATAACAGGGAGATGTTCGAGGAGAAATGAAAAACACCGCGAAAATACCCCAAAAAGGTCAACAAATACTCACAAAATAATCCCCAGACTATTTTTGGACTATTTTCTGATGATTTTTTGGGTGTTTTGCATTTTTCGTCGAAAATCCCCTGTAGGGGGACAGGCCCGACTTAAGCCCAGACCCCCTGGAGTCATCAAGAAATCATGGCGGGAGGTTTTTCGAATGTGCGGCCCCTGGGGGCCCTCGCCGGGCCTCGGGGCCGGCAGAAGACGACTCGGGGTGAGAAGCTGGTCCCTCCCGGGGAATGTGTCGAGGCCTCTGGGGGTGGACGCCACGGAAAAGTCATGACGTCGGGGGTCATGGGCGATGGGGTCACTCGCCGTTCCCTGGGATCTGGGCGCTGCAGTGTGTGTGTGTGTGTGTGTGTGTGTGTGTGTGTGGTTGTGTGTGGTTGTGTGTGTGTGGTTGTGTGTGTGTGTACGCCGGGGGGTCTTTCGCCCGAGGTCGAGCCCCAGGGCAGGCGGGGGCGGCGATCGGGGCGGGCGGCCCAGGGAGGAGCACCGTGCGTGTGCAGGCGCGCGGACGGTCCATGCCCTCGGCGTGGATCCCAGAGGGACGCGCGTGGGGGCTAACCGCCGGGCCGTTCGCCCCCGTCGTCGCCACCGTTATTGACTATACAGATCGATGCGGCCCGAGGAGCGCCGCAGACGGGTGGGGTCCGGGGCTGCGGTCGTGATTTGTCGCGCGATGTTGCATGTGTGGTTTCCCGCTGGATCTCAGGGTCCTCGTCGTCGTCGTCGAGGTCGTCGTTTTGGACGTCTTTTGGGCCCTTTGGAGCGTCTCGCCACCGCAGCCGGACGCAGCGCGGGAAGCAGGAGCTGTCTGGAGGCTTCCATCACTTGTGTACCTCGGGGGTGGGGGGGCCTCCCCCCCCAATGTGCTCAGGCGGTCGCTGCAAACTGCGGCACGTTCGCGGTGGTTCTCCTCTGGGTGCCGATCTCCTTCGTATACTTGATGCACGTCGTTCCCAGTCTGGAGGTTGCGGGCGTGGTCTGCCAGCAGGACGTGTTGACGGAGCTCGTGGGCTGGGCGGTCGTCGTTGCCATCGTAGTCACCTCCATCACATCGCTCGGGAACGCCAGCATATCCCAGGACTACGTGCACGGGTTGTTCAGCGCGTCCCTAATGTTGCCGGTTGCCAGGATGGGCATGCAATTAGTTTTTCACGGCGTGTCTGCTTGCGCGTTCCCTGAGGGGGTCTGGTGTTTCATAACAATCTGCGTCACAATCAGAATGGCGACCGAATTCGTGAAGCCGCGCGGGTCTATTTCCCAGCAGTTGGGCGCTAGTTTGGAGATGGCCGGGGCCGAGGTGACCAAAGTCATGGCGGCGTTCAGCACGATCACATGGTCGGATGAGGCCGCGGATAGCGATCGGGAGTCCATGACTTCCGTTGTTTGTTCTATCTGCTTGGGTGGATGGGAGATGGGGGACAGCGTCCAGACTTTGTCATGCAATCATTCTTTCCACGAGCGCTGCTTAAAGAAGTGGTTGACCATTTCCTGGCAGCAGCGTCAGGTTCTGCCGTGTGCGGTGTGCCGACAAGACGTGCGTTGCGACGGTGGTCCCGCGGGCGTTGATCGGCCACCACTGTTTGGCGACAGCATCGCCGTGTCTGCCGTCCCTCACAGTGTGAGTACCTCAGTCGCTCTCCCAGGGGACGCGGACTTTGTCTGAGGTTGCCAAGGCATTTTGTTGCGAGTTGGTAGATTATATGGCGTGAGCTGCCCCATTTTCAGCAGATGTGTGTTGACGGAGTAGGTCGTGGAACTTTTGTGGCGATGGCAGAGGACGTTCGGCGGCGAGTGCATGTTCGTGCAGCAGTGGCCCAAGTCGAAGGCTTTGCCGAGCCCGCTGCGCTGTCTCACCCGCCCTCGAGGTGGTCGTTTGGGACCCCCGGCCCGCGCGAGTCGGCGGCCTATCCGCCGTCCTCCCGCGCGTAAGATGGGAGGAGGAGGAGGAGGAGGAGGCGGAGGAGGAGGAGGAGGTGGAGGAGGAGGAGGAGGAGGAGGAGGAGGAGGAAGAGGACGAGGAGTACGAGGAGGAGGAGAAGGAGGTGGAGGAGGAGGAGGAGGCGGAGGAGGAGGAGGAGGAGGAGGAGGCCCCAGGTCGTACCAGGCAGCTGGATGCACACGACGCGGCGGCCCGGGGCGAGGGCCGGGAGGCGAGCGTGGGCAGAAGCATTCCCAGCGCTCGGCTCTGCAATGTTATATGGTACGCACAATTGCCGGGTGGGTATATCCAGCGCGCGGCCTCCGGCTGCTCCCCACGTGCAGATGTTGCCCAGGTGGCACCTCACAGCACCCAGCGTCGAAGTACCGACCGCTCAGGGTGCCCGAGGCGTGCCAGGCAAGCTGCGAGAGCTGAGCTGTCGCACCAAGTTGTCTTGTGCACTCCGCCCATTTTCAAAGGTCGTTCCTCTTTCCTGAAGTGGGACCCGAGGGATGGGGCCAAAACCACGGGGGGGGCCTCGAGCAGTGCAGCGTCAACCTGGGATCTGTTCCTGCGGTGGGGGAGTTGGTGAAGGCACGTGCACGGGAGGCTTCAACCCCTGGAGGATTCCTTCATCTGACGAGGGCGGCTGCAAAACCGATGGCCAATCCACACGTTTGGAGCTTCACCGCCTTCCAGACCTTGGCTGCCTTTCCCAATGACTCCTTACAGTCAAAAACCCTAAGAAAGACGCGCGACTTTGCTCAGGGTACCCTTGCGTCCTTGCTATCCCTTGCTCTTGCGTCCTTTGGCTTTTCGTCGTCCGCCGCCCCAAAAATCCCAACTTCGGCTCCCTAGGGTCTTGCGTCCTTGCCGCGCGTCCTTATTATGAGGAGGGAAAAAAAAGCACACAGACACAGTGACTCGTCGACCCCCAGGAACATATGGGACAAACTCTGGGAGGTGGGGGGAAGACAAGAGCCCAGAACCTGTGGGAAAAAATAGGGGGAATCTCTTTCTATTTGCGTGCATCTCGTTCTATTTGCGTGTCTGTTCCTTTGCGTGCCCCAGGGCCCCGTCAGAGGAGGCGGCGCGCGCCCGGGCCCCTCCAGGGGCCGCGGCCTCGGGCCTCGACCCTCGAATCGAGGGCCCCTCGAGGATCGAGGGCCCCTCGAGGATCGGGGGCCCCTCGAGGGGCCCTTCGAGGATCGAGGGCCCCTCGAGGATCGAGGGCCCCTCGAGGGGCCCCTCGAGGGCGCCTCGAGGGGGTCCCATCGAGGGTCTTTGCCTGCACTCGGTGCCCGCACCCCGCCCCCAATGGCCCCGACCCTCGGGCCCCCGCTGCTCGGAGCCGCCGGACGGTGCCCCCCTCCGGCGCCGCGGGGAGGCCGCGGCGAAGCGCCGCTGCACGCGCGGCGGGGCGCCGCGCGCGCGCGCCGCGCGGCGTGCCCGCGCGCCGGGGGGCAGGCCCGGGGCGCCGGAGCTCTCTCTCTCTCTCTCTCTCTCTCTCTCTCTTTCTCTCTCTCTCTCTCTCTCTCGGGTATATACTCCAGATTTCGTAAGAAAAGGGAGGAGGTCTGGACCCTCCAAGACAAGCCATTTCAGACCTCCCCCGTGGGAGAGCCCTCCAAAACCTCGTCCCCAGACCCCCCCAGGCCCTCCAAGATAGCCTGGAAGAGACCCCCCCCCGAAATGAGACCCCCCTCCCTTTATCACGAAATCTGGAGTAGCCATCGGGGGCGGCAAAGAGGGGGGTGATGACTAGGGGGGGCTGGATATCATGGCGGGGGCCATGATATGTCCCCAGATTTCATGGCGCCTCTTCTTGTTTCATTGCGTCCCTGGCCCCCCCGCGCGGCCGCGCACATGCCGCCCGTCATGATTTGCACCCCCCCCTCCTGGACACCCCCCTCTTGGCCGCTCCCGAATATAGCCAGGGCCCCGCGCAAGGGGAGCCGGTCAGTGATGGGTCCCCGAAGCCCAAAGGATGTATTCTAGCAGCGGCGAAGCGTCCTGGCTCGCCTGTAGCCCCACCAGACAATGTTCTAAGAACCTTTTTTGTGGTTTCCACGAGATGTTCTTAGAACGGTTCTGGCGGAATCTGTCTTGCTTCATCACGTCGGGTTTATGGTCTAAGAACATTGTTCTTGTTCTTAGAACATGTTTGGGTTCTAAGAACATGTCGTGGTATGGCTATAGGAATGCCGGGACGGTCGGTGTCTGCTAAAATGAATTGAAATCACTAAGCCAGGTCTGCCGCAGCTGATGCTTTTCCGGCCATTCCGGTTAGTGGAATGGGACGGGGGGGGGGGCGCCCCCGGGTACACATCACTAAACCAGGTCCCACTGAACCCAGTTTTGCCAACGCCCGACTCTCCTGGAGATAGCCTCGAGTCGAAAGCACGTACCCATCGGTCGTTGAAAGCAGGTATTCCTGGATTCCCTGGTTCCAATCTACTTTATAAGCGCCTTCTTACTTCGCAGTGATCGAGTGCACCTTCTCCGTCTTGATTAGGGAGCGGGTGGACCCCCAATCTTTTTTCAACGCCTTCCTGCTTCATGTTTCTACCTACTTCTCCTGACCGATGGGTTCAATGTCTGTTCATGGGAGCCTTGGGCGGTGACATTGAAATCAGATTTTCCTGCATGTGGACAGCGTGGGGAATGCATTTGGCCCATCCTCCTGCTCCTCCTCTCCCCTCCTGTTCCCCCTCCCCCTCCTCGTTCTCCTAGCCCCTACGAATCCAGTCCAAGTCTGGTCCAAATCTGGTCCAAATTTGTTCCAAATCCAGTCCAAATCAGGCCCAAATTGGACAGTGCCAGGGGCCACGCAGGCTCCCATGGAACGGACACCAAAGATGGGGGGGAGTGACCCTTCGCCGGAGTTGCCATGGGTCCCCCCCGGCGGCCCTCGGAGCGCCGTGCACCAGAGGTCACCCTTGCCCAGGGTCACGTCGGGCGTGTGGCCGGATGCGGCAGGCCGGCCCCTGAAGGAAGCGGGGCCCCAGATCTTCAGCGATGGGACGAGGAGGAGGAGGAGGAGGAGGAGGAGGAGGAGGAGGAGGAGGAGGAGGTGCCAGCGTGTTTCCCCGACCTCGGCCTCCATGACTCACCTCCGGGCCCCAGGACCGTCAGCAGCTGGTCCAGGGGCGAAAGAGCAGGCCCAGGGCAGGGGTTCGGGACCTCTGGGGCAGCGCTCTGCACGTCGTCGGATGCCTGGGCCTCGAGGCTCTTCGTGGTTTGGGCCCTCGGGGCCCGCCCTGGGCCGCAGCGCCGCCTGAAGACGGCTCAGGATGGGAAAAGCTACTCTGAAGTCGGGCCTGTCCCTCTGCAGGAGGAAGATGCAGAAATAGTACAACATACCCTGGGGGCCATGTTCTGAGCATGTGTTTTGACCATTCGGGGGCATCTTTGGACTGTTCCTTATGTTTCGTCCAAAAAACCCCCCTGCAGGAGGACAGGCCCGACTTGAAGCTGCTCCCCGGGGGCCCAGGCCCCGGCAGAGAGCGGCCTCTCGCCGAGGTCGCGAGCCCCCGCGCCCAGGTCCAGGGGAGGGGGAGGAAGGTCGGCGGAGGAAAAGGTACCCCTCTACCCTTCCCTCGTTTTCCCCTCTTCGGGCCTCCTGGGCAGCCCTCGTCGCCACGGCTGGATTCGCCTCGAAATCCTGGTCAGAACGCACCCCGGGAGAGGTCCAGGGAGTAGCGGTATCGGTGCATTGTGGTCTCCCCAGAAGGTTGGGGTTGGAAACTCGCAAAGCCACTCACGCCCGGAAGTGCTGGTGGGATTCTACGTAGGCGCTTCGCGTAACCACACCGGCCCATCCAGAAACAATGCCCAGACAAGTTGCCCTGATATGTGGGAGCATGCAGTTGAGTAGCAGGCTGGGGAAGCCGTCGTGCCCCACGAGGGGGAGGACGGAGGAGGAATCGTCGTCGTCATCGTCGTCGTCGTCGTCGGAGGAGGAGGAGGAGGAGGAAGAGGAGGAGGCAGAGGAGGAGGCAGAGGAGGAGGAGGAGGGGGAGGGAGAGGAGAGGGAGGAGGAAGTCGTCGTACCCCAAGAAGGGCTAAAGCACTCACGCCCGGAAGGCTGGCGCGACTCCTGGGGGGCCCAGGCGCCGTCACAGAGAGGCCCTGGGACGAAGAGCTGTGCCTCAGGGGGGGGGGAGAGGGGTCCAGAATCTGCCAGATGGCCCGTTCCATTCGAGGCCCTTCCAAGGCTCGGCCCGAACGGTGTTTTCGGGCTGTATCGTGGGCCGTGTCCAGTTCGGTGTCGTTTTGCGGCAGCGGCGGAGCGAAGCCAAAGCGAAGGAAAGCGGCAGCAGCATGAAAACGACGAGCACCGGTCAGGTCGATCCCTGTTTGGGCCGATGACGGTTCGATTATCCTCAGGACTTGTGTTGGACCTATGTGTGTGTGTTTAGCCCGTTCAGCCCAGCCGCTAGATCATCACATCGCCTGCGCCGTGTTGAGCGGTCTCGATGGACAAACAGGCGCTGGCGCTAACACACATGCTCAGGATCATCGGACTTTTCGGGATGCGTGCTATGTAGCGGAGAGGCTCGCGATCCGACCTCCATCCCAGCCCTGCTGAGGCCGAGGGGGGTCATGTTGCCGCTCCTCTGCTGCGCCGCGCGGCGAGGGGGGGATGGGCACCTGTGTGGGCGGCGGCCTTCCTCCTCTCCTGCTTCCCCGTCCTCCTTTCCTCCTCCTCCTCCTCTGGAGGAGGAGGAGGAGGAAGAGGGCAGGGAGGAGGAGAGGGAGGAGCCGGAGGAGTGGCAGCAGCAGGAGGAGCAGGAAGGAGCGGGAGGACGGGGAAGGAGAGGAGGAGTCGGCGGCGGAGGAGAAGAAGGACCTCGTTCTTTCCTTCTGCTCTTCCTCCTCCTCCTCCTCCTCCTCCTCCTCCTCCTCCTCTGGTTCTCCAGCGAAGGCGGGCGGCTAACGCTGCCGCCGATGATGTGAGGCCCTTCACCGACACTGTTGACAGGAGCACTCCGATGGATTTCCCGCGGATGAGCGCTGGGTGTATCCGCGTTTGAGCGCTGCTTGTCTCCACTGGCTAGGATTTCCCGCGCATGAGCGGGTGACTCACGCGCATGAGCGCAGTTTTCCGCGCATCAGCGCACGATTCCTCGCTGTGTCTGGTAACATTTGAAAGCGGGCATCCCTACGCCCCTACACGACCACGATCAACGTTAGGCAGGCAACATGGGCCCTGGGCGGATGTGCACACACACACATGTGCCCACCAATGCACGCACAGCCAACACTTGCGTTTATAATGTCTATAAACATATACACAGATGTCCCTCTCTCTATATATAGAGATATCTGTATCAGTAAGGGCTTCCCCCCCTGCCGCCTGGGCCCTCTCTCTTGGATAATGGATCATGCAAGATGCAAGAGCTACGTCGTGAGGTCTGGGCGCCGTCAGGAAGCCGTGTCGAAACCTCATGCGAGCACGATAAGGAATCGGCAAGAAAGATGTAGAATCAGATGGTATTGTTGAATTCGATGCTGCCTTCCGGACTTCCTGGGAATACCGGTTGCTGCTTGACGCTAGAGTGGGCAGCATCGCGCGGCTGGGGCGGTCTTCGGGCTCCTCTCAAGAAACCGCCGACGTCGAGCATTAGTGTTTGCGCCTGGACGCAGGGAGGGAGAGGGAATGAGAGAGAGCGAGGAGCATCGAAACGCATAGAGAGCTGCACAGTCATAAGTTTATGGAGGTCCGCACGGATGTCTGAGATATCGTCGCTGTGCCCACATGGGGCGCAAGTTTTTCCTGAGGAGGGGGAGCTCGCTGGATGACCAGGCAGCATGATCCTTGAGGGGGGGGTATCACTTTGGGGGCAGGGAGGGGCTCGCCTCGATGGGGGAGCTCGCCTCCTTAGCTCATCACCCTCGACCCCTCCTGAGCCTACGACTCGTTGCTCACGTCCGAGAGAGAGAGAGAGAGGGAGCCTCTGGCATAGACTGAGAGGCCTATACTCAGGAGGGAAAACACACAATTAATCGTCGACTCCCAGAAAATATGGGAAACTATGGGAAGTAGGGGGGAAGACAAGAACCCAGAAAATATAGGAAAATATGGGGAATCCTATTATTTGTGTGTATTTATTTGTGTGTCCCTGGGCCCCTTCATACACAATAGGCACATCAAGTAAGAAATCGGCCAGCCAGCATGTGCCCCGCGGAAATTGACCATACCCCGATGGCCCCAGGGACCCACCGAAGCTCTGCGGCACCTTCGGCCCTGAGAGGTCGACGAAGAGTACGCCCCTAGATTTCGTATACAGTAGGGGTCTTGAAGAATGAACCCTTTTCGTTGGGGAGGGGCTCCGCGTTCCTTGATTGTTCCAAAGTTTGCCTCGGGCTTTCCTGAGGTTTTCCATGGGAAATCGAGGTTAAGCCTATGGGAAAAAGGGGCCTCGTTCCTTATTTAGGGTTCCTTAGGTCAACGTCCCGACTGTATCAAGATTTCGTATGGTATTCTTCTACTGTAGACAGAGCTCTCTATACAGTAGGGGAGGGCTCACCAGGACAGGCCTGGCCGTGATCAATGGTGGTGCGACAGCTGGCTGCAGCCAGCCAACAGAGTTGTGCAGCCGATTGCGTTGCAACCAGAGCGCCTCTTTGCACATCGAGCATAAGAGCGCCGTGCGCTTTGACTTGCACATTATATATCTAGCCGAGAGTGTGCGCATGCATTCGCTGACAGGGCGCGCATGCATTCGCTACTGACTCCGTGTTGTTGGCGTGCCCTGGGTTGGCGCCACCAGTCCACGCCAGCATCGACATGGTATTGCTCTTGTTGTAGGTCCAGGGTTGTTCTTCCTAGCCCGGTGTTCCTAGAGTTTGCCACCCGAATGTAAGCAATTCTAGACGTTTCGCGTATCCCCACCAGCCCATCCAGAAACCATGTCCAGGCGAGTTGAGGGGATCAGGGAAGTGCGGCAGCATAGAGGAGGACGGCCGAACCGTGCAAAGGAGTGAGGAGGACAAGGAGGAGGTGGATGGATGGATGGATGGATGAGGGAGTGGGAAGAAGGAGGATGAATAGGATGAGGAGGAGGCGGAGGAGGAGGAGGAGGAGGAGGAAGCGAAGGAGTAGGAGCAAGAAGGAGGAACAGGAGGAGGAGGAGGGCAAGCACAAGGGCCAGAGGTCTCTTGGATGCCTCTCGGAGCCTCTTGGGGTATCTCTTGGGCGATTCTTGGTGGCCTCTTGGGACGTCTTGGGAGTCTCTTGGCGGTCCTGGGGGGCTCTTCGGGGTCTTGGGTGCCTCGGGGGGGGCCTCTTGGGGCCGCTTAGGGTCTTCGTGGGGGCCTCCTGGGGGCCTCTTGGGGGCCTTTTGGGGCCATCTTGGGGCCATCTTGGGACCTCTTGGGGCCTCCTGGGCGCTTCTTGGGGCCATCTTGGAGGAGATCGGTCAACGAAGAGGGGTTCCTCAATTACGCCCCCCCCCTCCCCAGGAGGCTAAAATGGTTCCAAAACCTGAGTAAAATGAATGATGTTGGCTTCCTCGCCGAGGCAGTTGTGGACGCTCTAACTACCCGCGCCCCCCCCCGTCCAGGTCCACGGGGAGGGGGTAGGGGGAGGGGTAAACCCCTCGCCGAAGGGGAAGAGGGAGGGGTGGAAGAGGAAACGCCCGAAACCACCGACGCCCAGAGGGCTGGTGGGATTGATGGCGACTAGCGCTGCTGATGGAGAGGGATGGGGAGAGGGCGAAGGAAGAGGGGGAGAAGGAGGTGGAGGAACAGGAGGAGGAGGAGGTTGAAGGTCATGAAGTGGAGGAGAAGGAGAAGGAGGAGGAGGAGGAGGAGGAGGTTCAACGCCCATAAAGGGAAGAGTAAGGGGGAGAGAGAGGGGAGGGGGGGGGAGAAGAAATGGGGGGGACGAGGAGAGGAGGAGGAGGAGGAGGGAGGAGGAGGAGGAGGAGGAGGAGGAGGAAGAGGAGAGGAGAGGAGAGGAGAGGAGAGGAGAGGAGAGGAGAGGAGAGGAGAGGAGAGGAGAGGAGA
>CAUYUJ010017296.1:192500-195000 GCA_963575745.1 Prorocentrum cordatum
TCATCATCGTCATCGTCATCATCGTCATCATCGTCATCTCCGTCATCATCGTCATCACCGACACAGTCGCAATCATTTTCAAAGCAATGTGGGCCCTCGACGGAAGCTCCCCCCAGGGGCCCACCCTGCCTGTTCAACGGCCACCAATTGCCCGCCCGAGAAGAAGCCTCACCGCAACGCTATGTCGTCGGGCATCGCCGCCATCATTATGTCACCATCACCGCCATCACGATCATAACCGTCGTGACAGTCATCAGTATCGCTATCACCGTCCCCATTTCCATCGTCACCGTCATCTCCATACCAGCATCATCAGCAGTACCCACGCCATCATTATCAGTGGCATCACCCACATCACCGCCGGCATTTTCAGAACACTTTTGGCCCTCGAGGGAACAGCCGCTGATCAGGTCTGGCAATGTCGGATTCGGCGGGCGGCCCATTTCCCAAGAGGCCTCGCGGCGGCAGTTCAGGGGGCACTGCCTCTGGCGCGTTGGGCGCTGCCTCTAGCGCGTCGGCTGCAACGTCAACTAAGTCGGTAGCAAAACCGGAAGCGAAAGCGCCAGCAGCGGCGCTGCCGACGCAGGCGTCTCCACCAGCTCCGCTGTCAGTCCTCCGGCGCATGGAAATGGAAGCGGGGACGCACTCGGCGTATTTTCCGGGTGAGATCCCACGATGCGGCGGATTGGGTGGACAAGGCCTTGTTTTCTTTCTTGGCGGAGTGGCAGAGCGAAGTTATTTTCCTGGTGCCACAGTCTTGTTTGTTGACCCCTCCGTCAGGAATCAGCAACGCTGCCTTTGGCGCTAACTTGACCGCGTTCCGCGAGACCATGAATCTCGAAAGCTTCTCAGCGTCGCTCAACCAGATTCACCAGTACGATGTAGCGGGGACGGTGTTCATGTTGGACACCGTTGTCTCTGACACCGATGAGCTGTCTAGCAGCCGGATCGAGAGCGCCATGTTGGCGTGGTGTGAGGAGTCGCGTTGCCGCTTGCCTCTCTTCCTCGAGGCCGCAGTTGCGCTACCTGTCCTTCGACGCGCCCTTGCCCGCAAGGGTCGTTGACCGCCAGGCGGCGCAGCGCCAGGCGGCCGACTCGCGTGGCGCGGTCATGGCGGAGCCGTTGCCCACGGCTGATCGCGCGCTGGCGGTCGCGCGGTGCGCCGCGATGGCGGAGGCGTTCCAGGCGGGCCACACGGACCGCGCGATGTGCCCGTTCAACGCCGTTTCGTCTGTCCTGATAAGGACGCGGCTTCTACCAGGGGGTGACGACTGCCACGCGGCGGCGCTGAGTTTCTTCGACGCTAGCGCTTGCGGTGGCTTTGAAAGGCGTCTACGCCTACGTCGGCGACGATGGCCGCCGCGCAGCGTTCGTCCTGGCCGAAGCCGTTTGCCCCGAGCTCCGCGACCCCGCGCTGTTCGCGCGGATCGCGCTCGCGCGGCGAGGGGCGCGTCGGACTCCGGGCGGGCCGAGGGCTTCTTCGTCCACGTGTTGGACTTTTCCCACGCCCTGCGCCCGACGGTGATATTCCGAAGAAGGAGAAATTTTCCGCGAGCAGGGCAATTGGCGTCGCGGCGAAGACACCCGCGCTGATTCAAACCCTGCTCAAGAAGCGCGATCTCATGGAGCATGCCCTGCGCGGAGGGCAGCTCGCGGCGGAGAAGGAGAGGTTGGACGCCATTGCCACGTTCCGAACGCCAGCACTTACGCCGCTGCGTTTTGGCGCCTCTGGCGCTGACGGCGCCGTCGCGCAGGAGCGGGGCGACGAGTCGACAGGCCGTGGCGAGATGGAATTTCTTGTTGCGTTCCAGGTGGCGGAGGTCCGCGATCAGCAGTGTAACGAAGTCCAGCAGCTCGTCGACGTCGCGCGGCCCTCCCGGCCTGGCATGTTCATGACGAGATCATCGAGCTAGCAACTACCGGGTTGCAGGGGCCGTCGACGGGCTTGGAAGAATATGTGAGGAAGTATCAGAGTGGAGCTGCCGTTTCTGCTGTTGGTGGTGAATTCTCATTTCTCACTCACATGTCTTGTCGATCGCCCTCTTCGGGGGCACGCTGGGTTGTTCAATTGAAGGGCCGTTCCCGGGGCTCGCGCCCCGGAAAGTCTTGAGTCTCAGAATTGGGTCGTTGGCCTTTGCTTTAAAGCAGCAGCGGCTCCCGCCTGATAGCTCCTCCCACTTTATTCCCAAGTCGCGCTCTCGCGCTGGATTTCCTCACAATGTATTCAAAGATCGCGCTCTCGCGTGGGATTTCTTCGCAAATTATACAGACGCCGCTCCCTCGACATTCAGGAATCATTCCCTCGCTGTGGATTTCCTCGCGAATTATTTGGACACCCCGTTGTCTCTCGAGATTTCCTTGCGATACATGCAGGACGCACGCTTCAGCAACCCGCCTGCTCGACCTGGCCGCCTGGGCCCGTCTTCCCGACCTGTGTGTTCCATCCTCCTCCCTCCCCATTTGTCCTTTCCTTCCATCCGCCCTGTGTTCCTTGGCTTCA
>CAUYUJ010017296.1:201925-241083 GCA_963575745.1 Prorocentrum cordatum
GAGTTCAAGGCACCAGTCTCCTCCCCAGACCACCCACGCCAGGAGGGCTGGTGGGACTGGCGCAGGATGCGCCGTGCAGATGCCTTTTTTTTCGGGAGTTCCACCGAAGGCCCCAGTGGCGGGGGGTTCGCATGGCGGCCCCACCCCACGACACTCACAATCGCACCACTCACAACTGACAAAAACGCGGCTTCCTCGGCGGGGCCTCCCGCAGGAGGAGCAGGGCCGTGCGCCCGGCCCCGCGAGGAGCACGTCGCGCTGCGGTTCACCGACAGGGCCGGCGGCATACCGTTCCACGTCGGCTCGCGCGTGTGGTCGTACCTGTACAGCACCGCGCGGCGGGACAACAAGGCGGCCCGCGCCGGGCGAGGGCTCTCAGGGGGGAGGAACCTCCTCCTCCTCCTCCTCCTCCTCCTCCTCCTCCTCCTCCTCCTCCTCCTCCTCCTCCTCCTCCTCCTCCTCCTCCTCCTCCTCCCCCTCGAGGGGCGTCCCAGAGGCTCCAGTCCTCCCAGGTTCGGGTATGGCCAGGACCCCAGGTAAGGGGACCCGGTCAGTGGTAGGGCCCCGGAGCCTTTGGAAGGGCCAGAATCACTACACCAGGTTTGCCATAGCTGGCGTTTTTTCGGGTGACGGCAGTTCTGGTTAGTGGAAATGGGACGGGGGGGCGCCCCTGGTACAGATCACTAAACCAGGTTCCACTAAACCCAGTTCTGCCAACGCCCGACAAGTGGGGGTCGAGTCAGATCGGGGCTGGTGGATCGCGCCGAATCGCCGATGCCTTGGCGATGCGGCTCGACAGAGCCCGCTTTTTTCCACGTCGACGTCGCCGATGCATCGCAAACGTCGCCGATGCATCGACGACGCGGCGCGATCCTCCGACCCCATCTATTCGGACCCCACCTAGGAGGCCACTAGAGCGGCCATGAAATTATCTGGAGCGCAGTATCCCCAAACAGGGTTTTTAAACCCACTGCTGTTTCCAAGGTCGATTGCGTGCCCGTCCAGTGCGGGCTGGTAAGGCATGTTAGAACATGATAACATCATGTTTGCACATGAAATGCTTACACGAAAAATTGTGTCACGCATGCCTATCAGGAAGCTAACGCTAGAGGATGGCGTACTCTCTCGCACCTGGTCGACGAGTAAGCTGTCGGGTCGGCACTGTCAGAGGCTCAGTTTTGGCGACATCTTGGAGCTCAGTATTGGAAGGATGTCTAAAATGAAACGGGCTGGACAACCTCTCGCACACGTTCTGACAAGTCCACGTCACACTAGCTTCACTTAGGTCCTCTCTTGCAACTCCCTTCCTTCTCCATCCTCTTCCTCCTCCTCCTCCTGCTCCTACAGACTTACCTACATATATTGTCACTGCTATCCTTAAGACGATCTTCAACGGCTGGAACACTAGCCGCAGATATAGATGTGGTGCGCTTGGGTGCAAAATGGGATGTTTCGCCACTCGAGGTGATGACGCGCTTCATTACCTAGCCTGTCCTATTGCGGTTGACTTCCTGAAGCGACCCCTTCGATTTCTTCCCGAAGAGTATGGATCCGACCCTCTCTCCTCTTTCCTCCCTCACCTCTTTCCCAATGATCTTGAGTCGATGCTTTCATGTGCCCTAGCTCCCGACGCCCTACATTGCTCGTATCAATCGCTTCGTGCCTCCTCCCGCCCCTCCTCCCCCGCCTTCACCCGTGCGCTCCTTGTGGCGCGGCTGCGGGCGGCGGCTCGTCGCTCCCAACGCGCAGCGGACCTGCTCCGAGGCGCCCCCCCCCCCCCCCCCCCCCCCCCCCTCGCCCCGTTCCCGCCCGTGTTTTTTTTTTGCCGCAGTTGTCTGTATGCCTGTGACTCGGACTCTTTCTTTTATCTCCCCGTTTGCGCTTTTTGGCCCCCCCGCCCCCGCCGCCCTGTTCTTGTCCCTGTATCCCCCTACTGCCTTGTCGCGTCGTGTCCGCTCTGTCTTCCTCGGCCAGCGCCTACTCCTTCCTTCCTCTCCTCCTCTCCTCTAATCCTCCTCTCACATCCTCCTTCCTCCTCCTCCTCCTCCTCCTCATCCTCATCCTCCTCCTCCCCCTCCCCCTTTCCACCTCCCCCTCCTCCTGGCCTTTCTTCCTCATCCAACCAGCAATCCTTTTCCTCTTTTCTCCCTTCAATTCTCCTTCATCCTTCTCCTCCTCCTCCTCCTCCTCCTCCCTCCTCCCCTCCTCCTCCTCCTCCCCTCTCCTCTCCTCCTCCTCCTTCCTTCTCCTACCCCACCTCCTTACCACCCTTTTTTTCCCCTCTTTTTGCCCGGGGAAAAATGGTTTTTTTTTCCCCCTCCTCCTTCTCCTCGTCATCCACCTCTCCATCCCGAGCGGCATCTCGGAACCCAGAGTTGCGAGGATGTCTCCAGCGTAACAGGCTGGACCACCTCGCGCGCGGCATCTCGGACCCCAGAGTTGCGACGATGTCTCGGGCGAAACGTTTTGCGAGGAAGTCTGACGCGAAACGGGCCGGACCACCTCGAGCGCGGCGTCTCAGAGCTCCGAGGTGCGGGGGCCTTCTGGGGCCTCCTGGGGTCTCCTGGGGACCTCCTGAGGCTTTTTCCTGGGCCTCACGTGGCCTCTTGGACCCCACCTGGGGCTTCCTGAAGCTTCTGGGGGCTCCCAGGGGGGGATATCTAACATGTGGCCGTCTGGGTCCCGCAGAATGAGGCCACAAGAGCAGGACAAATCAACGAATGGAGACGGGATGTGTATTAACTTGACACGTTCTGATAGGGGGCTTCCTGGGGCCTCATGGGAGCCTCCTGGGAATCTGCTGGGGACCCCTGGGACCTGTTGTCCTGGGCGTCCTGCGGCCTCCTGAAACTCTATGGGGCCTTCTGGGGCTCCCAGGGTCCCAGGGGGGATATGTAACATGTGGTATTCTGGCCCCCCAGGCTGGACCACCTCTTGCGCAGCATCTGAGAGCTCGGAGTTTCGAGGATGTCTCAGGCGAAACGGGCCACGCCACCTCGCGCGCGGCATCTCAGAGCTCAGAGTTGCGAGGATGTCTCAGGCGAGACGGGCCGGACCACCTCGCGCAGGGCACCTCAGAGCTCAGAGTTGCGAGGGTATCCCAGGCGAAACGGGCTGGACCACCTCGCGCGCCGCATCTCCGAGGTCATAGTTGTGAGGATATCTCAGGCGAAATGGGCTGGACCACCTCTTGCGCAGCAGCTCAGAGACCAGAGTTTCGAGGATGTCTCAGGCGAAACGGGCCAGGCCACCTCGCGCGCGGCATCTCAGAGCTCAGAGTTTCGAGGACGTTTCAGACGAAACGGGCCGGACCACCTCTCGCGCGGCATCCCGGAATGCAAAAGTGCGAGGATGTCTCAAGGGAAACGGGCCGGACCACCTCTTGGGCGGCATCTCGGGGCTCAGAGTTCGGAGGACGTCTCAAGCGAAACGGGCCAGACCACCTTTCGCGCGGCATCAGAGAGCGCAGAGTTGCGAGGATGTCTCAAGCAAAACGGGCCGGACCACCTCGCGCACGGCATATCAGGGCTCAGAGTTTGGAGCATGTCTCAGGCGAAACGGGCCGGACCACCTCTTGCGTAGCATCTCGGAACCCAGAGTTCTGAGGATGTCTCAGTCGAAATGGGCTGGACTACCTCTTGCGCGACATTTCAGAATTTAGAGTGAGTCTCACGCGATACGGGCCGGACCTCGCGCGCCGCATCCGGGAACTTAGAGTTTGGAGAATGTCTCAGGCGAAACGGGCCGGACCACCTCTCGCGCGGCATCTGGGAGCTTAGAGTTTCAAATATGTGTCAGGCGAAACGGTCCGGATCACCTCTTGTGTGGCATCTGGGATTTCAGAGTTTGGAGGATGTCTCACGCGAAACGCCCAATCCCGGACAACTCAGAAACGAGAGTTGCGAGGATGTTTCAGGCCAAACGGCCCGGACCACAATTTTTTTTGATGACGTCTCTGCTTTGAATTCCCTCGGCCGGAGTTAGCTTCTACCACAACAATACCCCGTTCAGCAAGCAGTTTGGGGGGAAAAAAAAAAAAACATCCTGAGGATTTCGGGCCCCGGGTTTCTTCATAGGTTTCTGGCGTCGGGGCCTTGAGAAACGTGCTCCGCATGAAAATCGAATCCTGGGGAAGGCACCCAGCCAGATCCAGGACACGTTCCCCTCAGGATTCTTTTCCTCCGTGGCAGAAGAGGGCGCGGAGGATTGGGTGGCTGTGGATCATGACATGTCATGGCCAGGACCGAGGAATGCCCCAGATTCCCCTGCCACCCTCTTCTTATTTCAGCACGTTCTCTGGCCCCCTCGCCCGCGGCTGTGCCTCGGGCCACGACCCGAACCCTCCCCCTCTTCCTGGCCCGCCTCTCCGGCGCGCACGAGCTGAGGCTCGAGGGCGCCCCCCAGGGTGGCACCTGCGCCCCAAGCGCGCAGTCTGGGATCAGACCGCGCTGATTCGGGGCAGCTCGGCCACGCGCAGAGGGGCGTGGGGGGGGGATGGGCGGAGGGCTTCTTAGGAGCACCCCTGCTTCTTAGAAGGCGCGGGCCTTGTCGGTGGATGTGAGGCCGGCGCCTTCTACAGTCGGGGCCCTGAAGAAGGAACCCTTTTCGTTGGGGAGGGGCTCCGCGTTCCTTAAGTGTTTCACAGCTTGCCCCAGGGTTTCCTCGATCGGAAATCGCGGTTTCACTTATGGAAAAATGGGGCCTCGTTCCTTATTTGGGGTTCCTTAGGTCAACGCCCCGACTGTAAGAGACCGCCTCCCTCCCCCCTCCCTCCACCCCCTGCTTCTTAGAAGGCGCGGGCCTTGTCTATGGATGTACAGTCGGGGCCCTGAAGAAGGAACCCTTTTTGTTGGGGAGGGGCTCCGTGTGCCTTAGTTGCTCTACAGTGCTCCTTGGGTTTGCCTGAGGTCTTCCATGGAAAATCTGAGCTTCATGTGCGGGAAAAAGGGGCCTCGTTCCCTACTTTTCGCTCCTTAGGTCAACGCCCCGACGGTAAGGCCGGCGCCTTCTAAGAGACCGCCTCCTCGGTGCCCCCCGCCTCCTCGGTGCGGGTTTGCTGAAATGGGTTGCCGCCCCGGCGCCGTACAAAAGGAGGAAGAGGAGGAGGGGGGGGCGAACCCAGAGGAGGAGGAGGGGGAGGAGGAGGAGGAGGAGGGGGAGGAGGAGGAGGAGGAGGAGGAGGAGGAGGAGGTGGAGGAGGAGGGGGAGGAGGGGGAGGAGTGGGAGGGAGGCGGCACCCCCCCGGGTGCGCCTGCGCAAGACGCGGCTATACAAGGGACGCAGGGGAGAAAAGAGTGCAGTCCCCGATCCGGGCGCCGGCAGCAGCTCCGGGCCCGGGAGGGCCCTCAGAAATCGAGGCAGGGGGCAAGCTGGCAGGAGGGAGGAGGAGAGGAGGAGGAGAGGAGGACAGAAGGAGGAGAGGAGGAGGAGGAGGAGGAGGAGGAGGAGGAGGAGGAGGAGAGGAGGAGGAGGAAAAGGAGAGGAGGCGGAGGAGGAGGAGGAGGAGGAGGACTGGAAGTCGATGCGTGGAGGGCCCTCAGAAATCGAGGCAGGGCGGCAAGATGGCCAGGATGGAGGAGGAGGAGGAGGAGGAGGAGGAGGAGGAGGAGGAGGAGGAGGAGGAGGACTGGAAGTCGATGCATGGAGGGCCCTCAGAAATCGAGGCAGGGCGGCACGATGGCCAGGATGTGCCCTTGGCATCGCTCGGACGTGTGCATTTCTCCTCCGGCGAGGGCCATCGAGGAGCATCCTTGATCCTTTGGCGAAAAACCCACGCACGAAGCCGGAACAAACACGGGGAATGGACGTCCGAGCGATGGCCAGGATGTCCCCCGGGGAGGGGTCAGGGCGGCAGTTATGGGCGGCAGTTCTGGGCGGAGTTGAGTCTCGGAAGGTTCAAAGGGGGAAACAGTTTTACACCGGTGACCTCCACTCGGGATTCGGGGGTGGACAGAACCCCCAACAGTGACACGTCGATGAGTGAATTGTCCGTTTTCGGTTCTCGAGAGGGCGCCGTGGCCGTTATTTTCCAGGCTTGCGCCCGCCTGGTTTGGGCCTCAGGTCGTTTTCACTAAACCACGTTTTACTAAAGGGGGGTCTGTCCATCCCCGAAGGATGTACCCGGGGAGGGGTCAGGGCGGCAGTTATGGGCGGCAGTTATGGGCGGATTTGAGCCTCGGGAGGTTCAAAGGGGGAAACATCTTTACACCGGTGACCTTCACCCGCATTCGAGGCATCCGGGGGGGTGCCCGTCGCCATGGCTTGATTCGACGCAGGAGGGGTCCGGGGAGCAGCACTAATTATTCCCAACCCTCCTATGGTCGGGTACTCGTCTTGAATAGAGCAGTGTGGTCGCCCCGTCCTTCTCCTCCTCCCCCCTCCTCCCCTCCTCTCCTGTTTCCTGTGTTCCCCTCTCCTCTTCTCTCGTGCCGTCGGGCTGCGATCTGCGCAACTGTCGCCACTTTCGTGGGCTCCTGGGAGGCCCAACGGAGGTACGTACAACGCGGACCACCTCGAGACCTCGCGGTGCCCTGGGGGGCTGCGATCTGCGCAAGTGTCGCCACTTTCGTGGGCTCCTGGGAGGCCCAGCGGAGGTACGTCCAACGCGGACCATCTCGGGACCTCGCGGTGCCCTGGGGGCTGCGATCTGCGCAAGTGTCGCCACTTTCGTGGGCTCCTGGGAGGCCCAGCGGAGGTTACGTCCCACGCGGACCACATTCGAGGACCTCGCGGTGCCAACTTTGTTTTTTTTTTTTTTGGGTGGGGGGGGTTTCCGATGGGGGCTGCGATCTGCGCAAGTGTCGCCACTTTCGTGGGCTCCTGGGAGGCCCAGCGGAGGTACGTCCAACGCGGATCACCTCGAGACCTCGCGGTGCCCTGGGGGCTGCGATCTGCGCAAGTGTCGCCACTTTCGTGGGCTCCTGGGAGGCCCAGCGGAGGTGCCCTGGGGGCTGCGATATGCGCAATTGTCTCCACTTTCGTGGGCTCCTGGGAGGACCAGCGGAGGTACGTCCAACGCGGATCACCTCGAGACCTCGCGGCGTTCTGGGGGCTGCGATCTGCGCAATTGTCGCCACTTTCGTGGGCTCCTGGGAGGCCCAGCGGAGGTACGTCCCACGCGGACCATCTCGAGACCTCGCGGGCGCCCTGGGGGAGGGGGGCGATCTGCGCAATTGTCGCCACTTTCGCGGGCTCCTGGGAGGTTCGTCCCACGCGGACCACCTCGAGACCTCGCGGCGCCCTGGGGGGGCGGGGGCGATCTGCGCAAGTGTCGCCACTTTCGTGGGCTCCTGGGAGGCCCAGCGGAGGTACGTCCCACGCGGACAACCTCGAGACCTCGCGGTGCCCGGGGGGGCTGCGATCTGCGCACATGTCGCCACTTTCGTGGGCTCCTGGGAGGCCCAGCGGAAGTACGTTCCACGCGGACCACCTCGAGACCTCGCGGCGCCCTGGGGGGCTGCGATCTGCGCAAGTGTCGCCACTTTCGTGGGCTCCCGGGAGGCCCAGCGGAGGTACGTCCCACGCGGACCACCTCGAGACCTCGCGGCGCCCTGGGGGGCTGCGATCTGCGCACATGTCGCCACTTTCGTGTGCTCCTGGGAGGCCCAGCGGAGGTACGTCCAACGCGGACCACCTCGAGACCTCGCGGTGCCCATGGGGGCTGCGATCTGCGCAAGTGTCGCCACTTTCGGGGCTCCTGGGAGGCCCAGGGAGGTACGTCCACGCGGACCACCTCGAGGACCTCGCCCACCTCTCGCCCACCCAGGGGGCTGCGACTGCGCAACTGCTCGCCCACTTTCGTGGGCTTCCTGGGTAGACACAGCCCGGGGGTACGTCACACGCGGACATCTCGGGACCTCGCGGTGCTCGGGGGGCTGCGATCTGCGCCATTGTCGCCACTTTCGTGGGCTCCTGGGAGGCCCAGCGGAGGTACGTCCCACGCGGACCACCTCGAGACCTCGCGGTGCCCTGGGGGGCTGCGATCTGCGCACATGTCGCCACTTTTGTGTGCTCCTGGGAGGCCCAGCGGAGGTACGTCCCACGCGGACCACCTCGAGACCTCGCGGCGCCCTGGGGGGCTGCGATCTGAGCAATTGTCTCCTCTTTCGTGGGCTCCTGGGAGGCCCAGCGGAAGTACGCCCCACGCGGACCACTTCGAGACCTCGCGGCGCTTTGGGGGGGCTGCGATATGCGCAATTGTCGCCACTTTCGTGGGCTCCTCGGAGGCCCAGCGGAAGTACGTTTCACGCGGACCACCTCGAGGCCTCGCGGTGCCTTGGGGGCTGCGATCTGCGCAATTGTCGCCATTTTCGTGGGCTCCTGGAAGGCCCTGGAGAGGGATGTCTTACGCGTTGCCGCTGCTCTTCTTGCTGCGCTCTTCTGAATTATATGCTGCCCCGCTGATCCTTCATCATTCCCAGATTGCCTTGCGGGCCTCCAGCGGAACCTTGGGATCGACAGAATACGTGCCCCTTGTACTTGCGCCGTAAAGTGTAACACATTCGTGTAAAATTGCTATCATCATCGTGATCATCTTCGTTGTCACAACGTTGCGGCATTTGGCCAGACTCTTAGGCGAGGCTGGAGGCGGCCAAACGGCCCACGGGCGACTGTCAAGATCGCCCGCCAGGAATTCCAGTGGCCCGAGAGCCCCAGAAAAACGGATGCATCTTGTCTCGTCATCGTCGGAACCATCGCCACCCCAACAGGGGCAGGGTAAGTTAGCTCTCCCAGCTTACCACCTCTAGGTGGGGACGGGCGCTCCGAGACCCGAAGGAGACAGTGCCCATCCCCACCTAGGGGTGGTGTAGATTGTCGGAGGCCTCGAGGTTGACACCAGCACCAATATCGGCGGTGTGCCTCCACCGAGGGACGATGATCCCGATCTCTGAGCTGGTGGTAATCTTCTGGCCTCCTAGGTGGCCGAAGGGTTACCACCGGCACCAAAATCGAGGACCATCTTCTCATGGTGGAGGCACCCCGCTGTGTTGGTGCTGGTGCTCCTGCGCAAGCCTCCAGGATTGCCCACCTAGGGGTGGGGATTGTTCCCCTCGTCCAGATTCTCTTCTCCTGGTATCGCTCGGACGTGTGCACTTCTTCTCGGCGGGGATTTTTTGAGGAGCATCCTGGATCGTCCTGCGAAAAACACCGCGCACGAAACCAATAACAAAGATGGATGAGGAGGAGGAGGGGGAGGAGGAGGGGGGAGGAGGAGGAGGAGGAGGAGGAGGAGGAGGCGGAGGAGGGGGAGGAGGAGGAGGAGGAGGAGGGAGGGGGAGGAGGAGGAGGAGGAGGAGGAGGAGGAGGAGGAGGAGGGAGGAGGGAGGAGGAGGAGGAGGAGGAGGAGGAGGAGGGAGGAGGAGGAGGAGGAGGAGGAGGAGGAGGAGGAGGAGGAGGAGGAGGAGGAGGAGGAGGAGGGAGGAGGAGGAGGGGAGGAAGGAGGAGGAGGAGGGAGGAGGAGGAGGAGGAGGAGGAGGAGGATGGATGGAGGAGGAAGGAGGAGGAGGAGGCGGAGGAGGAGGAGGAGGGAGGAGGCGAGGAAGAGGCGCAGAGGAGGAGGAGGAGGGGAGGGGAGGAGGAGGAGGAGGAGGAGGAGTACAATGTGGAAGAGGAGGAGGACGAGGAGGAGGAGGAGGAGGCGAGTGCCTCCCCGTCGCGTGGCGCGCCCGACGGCCGCGGCGCCTCCCGGCGGAGAGGCGCCCACGCAGCTCGCGGGCTACGGCGTGGGCCTCCCGATGTCCCGGCTCTACGCGCGCTACCTGGGAGGCGCCCCGGCGGCTCGGGCCTCCGCCGTCCCCTGGCGCGCCGCGCCCCCGTGGGGGCCGCCGTCGTCGTCGTCGTCGTCGTCGTCGTCGTCGTCGTCGTCGTCGTCGTCGTCGTCGTCGTCGTCCTCGTCCTCGTCGTCGTCCTCGTCGTCCTCGTCGTCGTCGTCGTCGTCCTCGTCCTCGTCCTCGTCGTCCTCCTCGTCGTTCTCGTCGTCGTCGTCCTCGTCGTCGTCGTCCGACGTCCGACGTCCGACGTGCGTCGTCGTCCGTCGTGGTCGCCGTCGTTGTCGGTCGTCCTCGTCGCCATGGACGCCCCGGAGAGCGTCACTCCGCCTACCAGGCCCGCTCTCAGCGGGAAGTCGTTGTCTTAGCCAGTTGGGTGAAAAATTTGGCCAGCGTGGACCCCAGCCAGCTTGCGTCTAGCAGTATCTGTGCTGCGATCTACATGCGTGGAGCAACGAGTTGCAGTCTATGCGGCGCAACGTCTGCTGTGCAGTCAATGTTGTGCAGTCTACCTGATGACTTTTACGTGGTGGAATTTGTTTTTGTTCGCAGTGAGTTGTCCACTCCACTGCTCGCGCAAACATCCCACCCACCCACCCGCAACTTGGTTTGCAAAACCTCTTGAGACCGTGACGGTGGGTACCAAGTGGCACTTGACACGACACCGACGACGACAGCGACAACGACGACGACGACGCCGCCGACAACGACTACGACGACGCCGACGACGTCTCCAACAACTTCGACGACGCCGGCAACAACGACGACGACGACGACACCGACGACTACGACGACGACGCCGACGCCGACGACGACGACGACGATGACAACACCGACGACGACGACGCCGAAGACGACGACGACGCCGACGACGACGACGACGCCGACGACGACGACGCCGCCAACGAAGACGACGACGACGACGACGACGAGGAGAGGGAGGACGACGACGGCGACGACGACAACGACGAGGGAGGAGGGAGGACGGCGACGCCCACGACGACAACGACGAGGGAGGAGGGAAGACGACGACGACGGCGACGAAATAGGAAGGACGACGACGAGACGCCGACGACGGACGACGACGTCGAGGGAAGAGGAAGGACGACCACGGCGACAACGACGACGGAAACGACGACGACGCCAAGACGACGACGACGACGAGGAGGAAAGACAAAGGACGACGACGACGACGAGGGAGGAGGGAGGACGGCGACGACGACGACGACGCAAGAGCGCGCGCGCACGCTTTTGTTGAAAATCCGTGTTGCGAAACCCTGTGTTTTGTATGTTTTTTGTGCACTCGATTTTGAAATCCTTCCGACACCGAAGGTTTTTGAAGGATTTCGGCATGCGCGCGCGACGACGCGCGCGTCTGCACACTTCGTCCCATTCTCTGCAGAGGGTTCTCGCGACGGCACGTGCGCAAGGGCGTTCAAATGATTTCGACATTCGCGCGCGTGACGCCCGTTTGGTAGCACTTTGACAAATATTGCAAAACCTATGGTTTGCTTAAGATTTCGCAAGAGCGCGCGCGTCAGCTTTTTTAGAAGATCCGTGTTGCGAAACCCTGTGTGTTTGTATGTCTGTTTTTCAATTCGATTTTGAAACCCTTCCGGCACCCAAGGTTTTTGAAGGATTTCGGCATGCGCGCGACGACGCGCGCGTGCGCATTTCGCCTTTGTTTGCAAGTTTTTTTTTTTTTTTTTTTTTTTTTTTTTTTTTTTTTTTTTTTTTTTTTTTTTTTTTTTTTTTTTTTTTTTTTCGTGTTTTTTTGTTCTCAAATTTGTGATATTTGATAAACGAGAGCGCGCGCATAGTATTTTGTGTAGAGGATGGCGGGGGGGGCGATACCGGTTTGACTGGGATCATACGAGTTCACATTTACAATGGACGATGGGGCAGAATCATATCTACATTGCAATACGAAATAGGCTTCCGTTAACTCCGGGGTGGGGGGTAGAGTCTGTTCGCCTTGTAGAAAAGGAGAATTTACGCAATGCAATGCAAGCTGGGCAATCTATGTGGTGCAATTCACGATGCTCACCAAGGAGTTGTCAACTCCATTGCTCGGGCAATCATCCCACCCACGCACCCGCAACTTCAATTGCAAAACTCATGCGGCGGCGATTGCGGTGGCTGCTTGGCGCTGGCTGGGGCATCGTTGCGGCCGCCGCGCTAGCGCGCGCAGGCTCGCGCGCAGAGCGGCCAGCTAGTGGCGCGACCGACGCGGCCGCGGTGGCGCTGGCCGCTGGGGACTTTCCAACGCGTTTCGCAGGCCGCGCTGACGCGTGGGCACGTCAGTGCGAGTCGGTGACTCGGGCAGGCGCGGTAGCATGGCGACGCTGACAACCCCCATGGTGTTGTTTGGCGCGGATCGTGCCCCCCCCCCTTTCCCAGCAAACGCGCAAAAAACATTCGAATGATTTTGACATGTCCGCGCGAGAGGCTTTTCTGTTTAGCCACATGTGATGAGCATGTTGAAGAATCCCTGGCTGGTTCGCAAGATTCGCAAGAGCTCGCGCAGATAGGTTTGAAACAGATACGGTGTCATACCCGTGTTTCTATATGTGGTCGGGAACATTGACCTTGATACCCTTACGGAATTTACGGTTCCGGACACGCGCGCGTGTGGGGTGTCCTTTTTTACTCGGCAAGGGACTATTGAAATTGTAGGGATGTTGTCAGTCCAGCGCGCGCGCGTTGTACGATTTGACATGGACGAGGGGAAGCGATAAGGCTTCTAGTTGGGACAGTACGAATTCATATCCCGCTACTTGCGGCAAGCCCCACCCCCGCGCCTCAGCAACAGCGCGGCAGGAAGGAGGCCGAGTGTAGGAACAGCGCAACTCCGACGAGCGGTTTGAATTTGGACGCGTCGTGAACCCAACCTCGTCTTCGACCCCTTGTAGGGAGGAGGTCGAATTCACGCCCCAGTGCAGTTCAGCGAGTGGTCTGACTTGGGACGGGTCGTGAATTAGTTTTTGTTTCGCCCACGCGGTAAGAAAAAGGTGGTTTTAACGCCTCGCTGCATTTCAGCGAGTGGTCTGAACTGGAACGGCTCGTGAGCTCGACCTCGTCTTCGTCCGCGTGGTAGAAAAGAGGTCGATTTGACGCCGTTCCGCAATTCAGTGGTCTGTCTGAACTGAGGAGGGTCGTGATCTCGCCCCCAGCTTGGTCCACACGCCCGGAGGGATTCGAATTTACGATCCGCGGCAGTTCAGCGAAGGGTCTGAACTGAGGTGGGTCGTGATCTCGACCTGAGGTTCGCCCGCAAAGTATGGAAGATGGGGAGAGGAGGACGAGGAGGAGGAGGGAGGAGGAGGAGGAGGATGAGGAGGAGGAGCAGGAGCAGGACCAGGAGCAGGACCACTTAGTGGGACCACTTATTTAACGTCCTATGCGGTCAAGCGGTTAAGTGTCACGCCACCTAAGACGAGGAAGCGACGACGGGCACGATGTGGGCTAGTCGCCTGGCGACTCGCTGCCCCGCCAGCGGTTCCCTGCAGCCATGGTTCACCCGACATTGCGGGGGCTGTGCTGGCATGGTTCACCTGCTCACGGTTTTGAGCCGTATGTTCAAGGAGCCGCAGGACCAGCTTGGGGTAACAGCCGACGGGCATGTGCAAACGGGGTCCGCGCTGGCACCGGGTGAGATAACTGAGGATCCCCGCCTGGGAGTGGGCGCCAGGCCCCATGGGGTTCACGTGAGGAGGAGGAGGAGGAGGAGGAAGAAGAGGAGGAGCAGGAGGCGGCCTCGTGAGGCACTCTTGTTGGGCCTCCCTGGAGCCTCCTGAGGGCCTTTTGGCGGTCTCTTGGGGGCCTCCTGGGGCATCTTGGGGGCTGTTGGGACCTCTTGGGCCGTTTTAGAGGGCCTGCTGGCCTGCCTGACGCCTTCGGGGGGCCGTCTTTGGGGCTTTCCTGTGCCGTTTTGGTGCCCTCTTGAAGCGTCTTAGGGGCGTCTTGGGAACCTCTTGAGGGGCTCTTGGGCGATCTTGGGGTCATCTTCGGCCGACTCGGGGCCTTCTTGGGGGCCTCATGGGTTGTCCTGGAGCTATCTTGGAGGCCTCTTGGACCGCTTCAGCGGTCGGAAGCCCCAATAGGCGAGAACCTCAACATCTTTTAGCTAACAGCGAAGACTGATAGGTTTCTAGTGGTCTCAAAAGAGAGCATCATGACTCCCCAGGGGGGTCTGGGCAGATGCCGGACGGGTGCCGCGGGAATCCAGGGTGCCGCGGGAATCCGGGGACTCCTTTTTTAGCCAACAGTAACGCACTTCGTGGTCTTCGAGTTCCCAGAACTCCATTCCTGGGCATGATGTTGAATGCCCGGAGCCAACTGTAGGCCACTTCGTGTTCTTCGAATTCCCAGAACTCCATTCCTGGGCATGATTTTGAATGCCCGGAGCCAACTGTAGGCCACTTCGTGGTCTTCGAGTTCCCAGAACTCCATTCCTGGGCATGATTTTGAATGCCCAGAGCCAACTGTAGGCCACTTCGTGGTCTTCGAGTTCCCAGAACTCCATTCCTGGGCATGATTCTGAATGCCCGGAGCCAACTGTAGGCCACTTCGTGTTCTTCGAGTTCCCAGAACTCCATTCCTGGGATTGTTTAGCAACTGCGCGAATGGCCCAGAGCCAACTGTAGGCCACTTGTGGTCTTCGAGTTCCCAGAACTCCATTCTTGGGCATGATATTGAATGCCCGGAGCCAACTGTAGGCCACTTCGTGGTCTTCGAGTTCCCAGAACTCCATTCTTGGGCATGATTTTGAAAGCCCGCAGCCAACGGTAGGCCACTTCGTGTTCTTCGAGTTCCCAGAACTCCATTCCCGGGCCACATTTTGAATGCTGAGGCAGGCTGAGGCTGAGGCTGATTCACGCCCCAGGCCACATTTTGAAATGCTGAGGCAAGCTGATGCTGAGGGCTAGGCAGGCTGAGGCTGATGAAGGCTGAGGCTGAGGCCGAGGCTGAAGGCAGACTGAGGCTGAGGCTGAAGCAGGCTGAGGCTGAGGCTGAGGCAGGCTGAGGCTGAGGCTGAGGCAGGCTGATGCTGAGGCAGGCTGAGGCTGAGGCTGAGGCTGATGCAGGCTGAGGCTGAGGCAGGCTGAGGCTGAGGCTGAGGCTGAAGCAGGCTGAGGCTGAGGCTGAAGCAGGCTGAGGCTGAGGCAGGCTGAGGCTGAGGCAGGCTGAGGCTGAGGCAGGCTGAGGCTGAGGCTGTAGGCTGATGCAGGCTGAGGCTGAGGAGGCTGAGGCGAGGCCGAGGGCTGAAGGCAGATTGAGTGTGAGGCTGAGCAGGCTGAGGCAGAGGCAGAGGCAGGCTGAGGCTGAGGCTGAGGCAGGCTGAGGTGAGGCAGGCGGAGTGAGGCTGAGGCTGAAGCAGGCTGAGGCGAGGGTGAGGCAGGCTGAGGATGAGGCTGACGGCAGGAGGCTGAAGGCTGAGGCAGGCTGAGACTGAGCTGAGGCTGATGCAGCTGAGGCTGAGGCAGGCGGAGGCTGAGTGCGAGGGTTGCAAGAAGGCTGAGGCTGAGCGGAAGCAGCTGAGGCTGAGGCTGAGGCAGGCTGAGGCATGAGAGTGCGGCAGGATGAGGCTGAGGCAGCTGAGGCTGAGGCTGAGGCTGAGGCAGGGGGAGCTGAGGCTGGCTGAGGCTGAGGATGAGCTGAAGGCAGAGTGGAGGCTGGGGTGAGGCAGGCTGAAGCTGAGGCTGAGGCCGAGGCAGGCTGAGGCTGAGGCTGAGGCAAGCCGAGGATGAGGCAGGCTGAGGATTCACCTCCATCTGCAGGCAGACTGGAGCTGGAGGCTGAGGCAGGGGGCTGATGCGAGAACTTGAGGCAGGCTGAGGCAGGCTCGAGGCTGAAGGCATAGGCAGACAGGCTGAGACAGGCTGAGGCTGAGGCTGGAGCAGGCTGAGGCTGAGGCAGGCTGAGGCTGAGGCCGAGGCTGAAGGCAGACTGAGGCTGAGGCTGAAGCAGGCTGAGGCTGAGGCAGAGGCAGGCTGAGGCTGAGGCAGGCTGATGCTGAGGCAGGCTGAGGCTGAGGCTGAGGCTGATGCAGGCTGAGGCAGAGGCAGGCTGAGGCTGAGGCTGAGGCAGGCTGAGGCTGAGGCAGGCTGAGGCTGAGGCTGAGGCTGAGGTTGATGCAGGCTGAGGCTGAGGCAGACTGAGGCTGAGGCCGAGGCCGACGGCAGACTGAGGCTGAGGCTGAAGCAGGCTGAGGCTGAGGCAGAGGCAGGCTGAGGCTGAGGCTGAGGCAGGCTGATCTGAGGCAGGCTGAGGCTGAGGCTGAGGCTCATGCAGGCTGAGGCTGAGGCAGGCGGAGGCTGAGGCCGAGGCTGAAGGCAGACTGATGCTGAGCTGAAGCAGGCTGAGCTGAGGCTGAGCAGGCTGAGGCTGAGGGCTGAGGCAGGCTGATCTGAGGCAGGCTGAGGCTGAGGGTGAGGCTGAGCTGATTGCAGGCGGCTGAGGCTTGAGCAGGCTGATGGCGTACTGGAGAGGATGAATGGCAGGACTGAGGCTGAGGCTGAAAGCAGACTTGAGAGGATGAGGTTGGAGGCAGGCTGAGGCTTGAGGCAGCTGAGGCTGAGGAGAGCGCTGGGAGTGAGGATGAGGTGCGGCTGAAGGGTGAGGCGGCGGAGGAGGGGGGGGGGGGGATGAGCAGGCTGAGGCTGAGGCCGATGCTGAAGGCAGACTGAGGCTGAGGCTGAAGCAGGCTGAGGCTGAGGCTGAGGCAGGCTGAGGCTGAGGCTGAGGCAGGCTGATGCTGAGGCAGGCTGAGGCTGAGGCTGAGGTGATGCAGGCTGAGGCTGAGGCAGGCTGAGGCTGAGGCCGAGGCTGAAGGCAGACTGAGGCTGAGGCTGAAGCAGGCTGAGGCTGAGGCAGAGTCAGGCTGAGGCTGAGGCAGGCTGAGGCTGAGGCAGGCTGAGGCTGAGGCTGAGGCTGATGCAGGATGAGGCTGAGGCAGGCTGAGGCTGAGGCTGAGGCTGAAGGCAGACTGATGCTGAGGCTGAAGCAGGCTGAGGCTGAGGCTGAGGCAGGCTGAGGCTGAGGCAGGCTGAGGCTGAGTCTGAGGCAGGCTGAGGCTGAGGCTGTGACTGCGACTGCCGTTGCCACTGCGACTGTCATCGCGAATGCGACTACGACTGCGAGAACAGCAGAATTCTACAACTGGATTCTCATCTGAATCTTAAGGGGAATGCTTCCAGAAATGCTCCTACACATCGCTGTTAGGTTGCTTTGCCGGGATAATCAAACCAATGGAAAATCCATGGCGATTGCTTCCTAGGGCTCTCTTGGGGGCCCTCTTGGACCGTCTTAGGAGCCTCTTGAGCCGTCTTCTGAGGCCGTTTGCAGAGCCTCTTGAGCCGTCTTGGGCCAGCTGAAGCCGTTTTGGTATCGTCTTGATTGTTTGGGAAGCCGCCATGGAGGCCATACTGGCCGTTTGCAAGGGAATACCGCCGGAAAGCAAGTGCAGAGGGAGGGGGGGGATGTTTGGGGTGCGCGGGCCGAGCGGCAGGAGGAGGAGGAGGAGGAGGAGGAGGAGGAGGAGGAGGAGGAAAGAGGAGGGAGGAGGAGGAGGAGGAGGAGGAGGAGGAGGAGGAGGAGGAGGAGGAGGAGGGGAGGAGGAGGAGGAGGAGGAGGAGGAGGAGGAGGAGGAGGCGGAGGCGGAGGAGGATGAGGAGGGGGAGGAGCGAGAGGAGGAAGACGCGCAGCAGGACCAGGAGCGGGAAAGAGGGGGCAGCGGCAGGAGGTGCAGCAGAGGGAGGAACCAGGATGCCCGGTGGCCCATGGATGCCCGACCGTGCCGCTCTTGCCCGCCCCATTGGAGGCCGCGCCCTGCGGGGACTCGCCGCGTCCGCGGCACGCCAGCCACGGCGCTCGGGGCGCGCGTGCACGAGGAGAGGGCGCGCGGGACGCAGGACGCGGGACCAGCCTTTGGCCCCTTCGGCGCTGCTCATCTCCAACAGTCGGGGGAGCGTAAGACCCGGGTGTGCCAGGACTCGGGCTCGCCATCGTTTTTGGACGACCGCGATTCGGATCTTGACGAGGAGGAGTTTCGCGGGATGTCTGCAGCGGGAGGCCTCGTCAAAATGCAGGCTCGGCCTCGTCATTTTTTTTACGACCTCGTCGGGGATTTCCGAGTCCCCTGTATCCGGGTCTTACGCCCCCCTGAAACAGTGGCCTCGAGAGCCCCAGGGAGACGTGAGCGCGGCCCAGGAAGCCTCGGGCGGTGGGGGGGGGGCGATGCATGCAGAACTGCGCGACCAGGTGGGGAGGAGAGGGAGCCCTACCAGACGGCACTTGGCATTCTTCCACGCCTTAGCGTGCCAGGGGGCACGGCGACAGAAGACGACGGCGAGGATGCGAAGGGTGATGCGGAGGAGAGGATTTTTGCGGACGACAAGGACGACGTGCAGAAAGGAGGCAAGGGAGGAAGAGTGGAAGTAGCGGAACGACAGTGGGGACAAGCTCAGCGGCAGCTCAAGGAGCGGGAGGAGGATCGCATCGGCCGCAGCGCCCAGCGCAGAGATTTCGTGCCCAGCTAGCTGTTGCCAGCCGGTGGCTTGGGCAGAGCGGGGGCACCGCCAACCCCGCAGAGGACGGGGGGAGCAAGCTGTGGGAAACAACATACAACAAAACACAAAAAAACAGTCCGTGGGAAAACACACAAACACACACACACACACACACACACACACACACACAAACACACACACACACACACACTGTGGGAAACAAACACAAAAACACACTGTGTGGTTTTTTCCCACAGATTTGTTTTTTTGTTTTTTCTCACGGCTTCTTGGCAGTTCTCGATCTCCGCTGGCAGCGGCTGGCTCCACCTGGGCGCGGTTTCGCTTGCCCTCAGCAGGTATGCGCAAGCAAGGGGGACAGGAGGTCCGACCCGCCGTGGCCTCGCAGGACGGCCAGGAGCAGCAGGAGGAGCAGCAAGGGCAGCATCAGGAAGGAGGAGCAGGAGGAGGAGGAGGAGGAGGAGGAGGAGGAGGAGGAGGAGGAGGAGGAGGAGGAGGAGGAGGAGGGGAGAGGGAGGAGCGAGAGGAGGAGGGAGGAGGAGCAGCAGGAGGAGGTGGAAGGGTCGGAGAATGAGAAGGAGCGGCTTTTGTTCACCACGTGGCTCCCCAGAGGTCTCGGCCCTTTCCCGGGGACCGGCCTTTCATCCGGCGCCGTTTCTTGACGGCCCCAGGGCCCAGACAGGGCTCCCCTCTGGGGGCCGAGAGTTGCCACACATTGAAATCTTCCGTCGCGATTTTGTGTGTCACAGCGCGAGGGGCTGTGAATTTAGGATGGCACCTCGGGTGCCCGCGGCCTTCCAGGACGATCTGAGCATCCCCAGGATGCTCTCGGCGAGGCGAAGCTTCTTGAGAGTACCCCGAGGTTGGAACACCTCCACGAACGGACGAGAAGCCCCGACGACGCCGACGACGACGAAGACGACGACGACGACGACGCCGCCGCCGCCGCCGCCGCCGACGCCGACGCCCACGCCGCCGCCGCGAGGCTCTCTCGACCTGCGGTCCTGGCCGGGCTACGGCACGGACGCCTACCTCGTGCTGCCGCGGATCTCCTCCAAGCAGCTGGCCCCACCTCGGGGGGGAGGAGTCGAGCGTGATGGGCCTGCTTTCCACCACCACCACCACCACCGTAAGTTCGAGGGAGGAAGGAGGAGGAGGAGGAGGAGGAGGAGGAGGACCCCCTCCCCCTCCGACTTATGGTTGCGGCGGTGGAAGCAAGCCCACCAGGGCCTCCTGCAGAGGAGCAAGAAGTCATTGTAATGATACGTTGCAAGCTTCCCCTCGATGTCCGATCTGTCTTGCTGCTCCGCACGGGCTGGAGTCCTGGAGCGCATCCTGAGCCAGTCCTGTCATGGCGGCATCATCACCCAAGTTCCTTCTCGGCTTTCGGGCGAAGGGGGGGATCCGAGACTAGAGGCTCAAGGGTTCCAGGGGTCCGTAGGGGTGCAGATGACCCCCCCCCCTCCACCTCGGGCCCGCAGCCGAGGTGGAGGGCCAGGACAGGTGGCTGCACGACGACGATCGACCGCCGTGAGCGAGTGAGCGTCCAGGTGCCCGCTTCCTCCTCCGCCTCCGCCTCCGCCTCCGCCTCCGCCTCCGCCTCCGCCTCCTCCTCCTCCTCCTCCTCCTCCTCCTCCTCCTCCTCCTCCTCCTCCTCCTCCTCCTCCTCCTCCTCCTCTCCTCCCAGAGGGTCCGCGTGTCGAGGCATTCCGGCGTGCCTGCTGGCGCCCGGAGGCCGCGCCTTGCAGAGAGCGCTTTCCCAGGGGTGGAGGACGAGGAGGAGGCGGAGGAGGAGGATGAGGAGGAGGAGGAGGAGGAGGACGAGGACGAGGAGGAGGAGGAGGAGGAGGAGGAGGAGGAGGAGGAGGAGGGGGTGCACGGACCGTCCCGAGCGGCCACCTGAGCCCCCTTCGCGGCGAGAACGCGGCAGCACGGAGGGCTGTGCGCAGTCTCCTGCCTTCAAGGACCATACAGTCAACGCGCCTAGTAAGGACGCGCGCCTTCATCTAGGGTGCCCTTGTGTCCTTGCCTCTGAGGCCCGTCCTTGCCATTATCACTGGTCTCCCGCCGCCAAAAACCCAACTTCGGCCTCCAAGGGTCTTGCGTCCTTATCACCCGTCCTTCATATACGTTTTGACTGCATTCGGCGGCGAGCGAAGGGGGGAGGTGAGAGGGAGAAGGCCTTCTCAGAAGGCGGCGGGACTCCTCAGAAGCCCTCGCGCCTTCTGGGAAGTTGTTCCTGTCTTCGGGGGAGGCTCGGAAAACGTCTCAGAAGGCCAGGGGACTTCCGAGCCTTCTGAGAAGGCCCGCGCCTTCGCATTTCCCCCCCGGGCGCGCCGCCAAGCCACTGCCGGGGCCCAGGACCGTCAGAAGAAAGAAGCGCTGGGATGGAAGGCCAGTCCCCAGAAAAGGGAAACAGAACACTCGGGGCTCAAGAGACGAGGGTCAGCGCAGACGGGGGTCCGCAGCAGCCGCAGAGCGCAGGACCTTACGGTAAGTTTGCGTCGTGTCGACCATCGGCGACCCCAGCGCGGGTGTTCAAGGTTGAACGCCGCCGGCGACCCAGAATCGTTCGATGTGGAGCGATCGGACGTTGCGGCAGCGGCCGATCGTTCAAGGTTGAACGATCCCCGCGGTGTCAGAAACCAACGCCGGGGTCGACACGACGCGAACCTGCCGTACAGGATCCCGCAGAGCCAGGGTTGCATTGACCCGGGCTTGGGTGCATGGCCCTGCAGGATTTCGCAGGATCCTGCAAAGCTTGACTGCCCCGGCTCTGCGCTGACCTGGGCCAGTAGATTTTTAACTCGGGCGTGTCCCTCTACAGGAGGAGTGTTCAAGAATAGTAATAGTAAACAAATCGTCTGACGGTTTTTCGTGGTCTTTCGGGTCTGTTTGATTACTTGTTGACTATGTTCAAGTTTTTCCCACTGTCCACCTGTCGGATAATGATGTTCCAACCTACTTTTGGCCTTGATCGCCAGACAGAATATCGAGCACCAAGAAAGTACCGAAACTTGAAGGATTTCACGTGTTGGGCTCAGGGAGGCGATACTCGTTCGGCACTGTTTCGACATTTTTTCTGGGTGCTCGAAAGTCTGTCGAGGGTGTGGTCCTCAAGTATGATGGGAGTAACACAACTGTAGAAGGTCATGCCCAACCTGACGGTAGATCCTCGACACTCACCTCAACCGGGCGGGGCCGCGCCGCGCAACAAGGAGGCTTTGACGCCGGGGCCCGGCTGGCACATTATCCGGTCGGCAAGCCGCGGGCCCTCCCCGCCGCTGGCCGCGTTTTTTTCTTTCGATGCCTACGGACGTCTCCCGCCGCTGGGAGAGGCGCGGGGAGGGAGGGGGGAAGCGCAGCTCGGCATCGCTCGGACATGTGCATTTTTGCTTCGGCGAGGAGCATCGAGGAGCATCCTTGATGATTTGGCGAAAGAGCCACGCACGGCATCAAAAGAGCACAGGGAATGGACGTCCGAGCGATGGCGAGTCGATGCCTACGGACGTCTCCCGCCGCTGGGAGAGGCGCGGGGGTGGAGAAGGGGGGGGAAGCGCAGGGGACCAGCTCGGAACAGGCTCAGGGCGGGAGGCATGGGCCCCCTGTCGCCCGCGCATGGCAGCCAGGGCCCGGGTGCCCCCTCCCGCCCGGGCCGGCACGGCTCCGCCCTCGGAGGCCCCTCGCAGGATCCGTCGGCGATGTGCCGCCGCTGCCAGCGCGGCGGGTCCCTCCCCGAGCTGGTCCCCGCCTGCGCCGCCCTGGGTGTCTTGAGAAGCTCGGGGGGGTACCCCCCCGACGGGGGTTCCAAAGCTCGCCTCGTCGTCGCGCTGCGACGGGGGCCGGAGCGCCTTCGGCGCGCGGCGGCTGCCGCGCGCGGTGGCTGCCCCCCCCCCTTGGCCTGGGCGGGCGCCACCTCCAGCTCCGCGCGACGGCGGTCGTCCAAGCCCTCGAGGCCGCGCGCGCGGGCCCGTGGGGGAAGTGAGAAGGGGTGGGCCTTCTTCGAAGCCCCCTGGGCTTCTGACAAATGCTATCATCAGGAAGGGAAAAAGCACACAGACACAATTAATCGTCGATTCCCAGAAAATATGGGAAAATATGGGAAGTGGGGGGGAAGACAGGAACCCAGAACATATGGGAAAATCTATGGAATCTAGTAATTTGTGTCTATTTATTTGTGTGTCCCAGTTTCCCTTCATTTTAAGCCGTCTCCGAAGACGCAGGAAATCTTTCAGAATGCCGGAGGCCTTCTGAGAAGCTTCCTTCCCTTCCTTTTCTTTGTTTTCTTCTTTTTTTTTTTTTTTTTTTTTTTTTTTTTTTATTTTTTTTTTTTTTGTTTTTTTTTTTATTTTTTTTTTTTTTTTTTTTTTTCTTTTTTTTTGTTTCTTTTTTTTTTTTTTTTTTTTCTTTTTTTTTTTTTTTTTTTTGTTTTTTTTTTTTTTTTTTATTTTTTTTTTTTGTTTTTTTTTTTTTTTTTTTTTTTTTCTCTTTTTTCGTTTTCTTATTTTCTTTTTTTTTTTTTTTTTTTTTTCTTTTTTTTTTTTTTTTTTTTTTTTTTTTTTTTTTTTTTTTTTTTCTTTTTTTTTTTTTTTTTGTTTTACCTTTTTTTTTGTTTTTTGTTCTTTTCTGTTTTTTGTTATTTCTTTTTTTCTTTTTTTTTTTTATGACCAGGGCTTTCCTTCTCTCACTGCCCCCCCGCCCGCCTCCGAATGATTGTCTCTATCGAGGATGGTCGCCGTCGCCACCCCCATCGTATACACCCGAGGTTGGCAACAAAAAAGTCCAGCTGAAGCTCCTAAAAAAGCCAGGGACCTGCATCGCCATACCCCCGTTAGAAGATCGGCAGGACCCATGAAGACGACAGAACCCATCATCATCCATCCGAGCAGGACGGGCAGGAAGAGCGGGCGGCGCGTAAGGGATTGCAAGCCTCATCGCAAGTTGGTTGCAGTCGGCCGTCGAGAGTTGACCCGGCCTTTACAGCGCGACAGCGCGTGCAGCAAACATGTTTGTAGAATCCCCTCGCCACCATCGCCTCCATCATCACCATCACCACCACCATCATCATCGTCATCATCAGCATCATCATACTTATCATCATCATCATCATCATCATCATCATCATCATCATCATCATCATCATCATCATCATCATCACCATCACCATCACCATCACCATCACCATCACCATCATCATCACACTCACACTCACCATCACCACCATTATCATACTATTTTCAATACTTATAATTTAGGCGGATCCAAGACCTTATATGGAGCTTATTCTATTGTCGCCGTGGATGTGCTCCCAGAAAATACAGACCAAAATGTTTTCATGATAATAGGAATAGATATCGTATTCATAATTCATCAGATATAAATGCATAATAATGGGGAAAATAATTCAATTTAGTAATGCCATAAACATAATTAAAACGACTTTATTAATCATAATAAAATATTATTGAATAATAAATATGCATTTAATTAAATAATAAATATTATTGAATATTCAGAATAAAGATAATAATCATATTAATGTAAATACAATAATAATATTCAATAAAAAGAACAATTTAAATTGAATGACTTAACTATATTAATGTATATTAATGTATTTATATGCGAAAAATCAATTGTATAATAGTATATGCTTATTATGATATGTATCATTTCGGTCTGTATTTCCTGGGAGCTTATCCATGTCGCAAATTTGGTGAACCCCACATGAGGTCAAGGCCGCTTCGGGCTTGTTTTCATGGTTTCTTCAACAGGCGCGGAGGGAAGAGGTAGGAGGGAGCTTGTGACCAGATTCTCGGGGGCAGGGAGAGAGGGGCAGAGGGCATATGGGCAGGAGGGATGTGCAGGGAGGATTAGGAAGAGGGATAGGGGGAGGGGCAGGAAGTACTGGGGCAGGGGGAGCAGGGAGGAGAGGAGGACGAGGAAGTGTGCCCAAGAATCCCGCCGATTCTTGGGCACAAGGCTTTGTTTTCTAAAGGGGCGGAGGGGGCGCTTTCTCTTCAGGCGGGGAGGAGGGTGGGCGGAGTAGGTTGTCAGATATGCCGCGAACGCACCTAACCCGGCAACGAGGTTAGCTTGACTCCTCCCTCTTTCCCTCCTCTCTCCTCTCTCTTTTCCCCCTCCTCAGTCCTCCCCCCTTTCCTGTTCCCTCCTTTCCCCTCCTCCGCCGCCTCCATACCCTCGGTGGAGGAGGGCGATGACGATGACGGCGAGGATGATGAGGAGGAAAGGGAGGATGATTACCAAGGCGAAAGATAAGAGTGAGGTGGTGGATCCGTCGTCGGCGGCGGCGGCGACGGCGTCTTCGTTTCGGAGGTTTTCGGCCGTCTCTGGAGGAAAACCTCGCCGCCGCCGCGGCCGGGCGCGGTTTGGAGGGCAGGCCAGGATGGGGCCTGGGAGAGGCATGGGGATCAGGTCGTCGTCGTCGCCGCCGCCGCTACCGTCGTCGTCGTCGTCGTCGTCGTCGCCGTCGCCGTCGCCGTCGCCGTCGCCGTCGCCGTCGCCTTCCCCGCCGTCGTCGTCGTCGTCGTCGTCGTCGTCGTCGTCGTCGTCGTCGTCGTCGTCGTCACCGTCGTCGTCGTCGCCGCCGTCGCCGTCGCCGTCGCCATCGCCGTCGCCGTCGCCGTCGCCGTCGCCGTCGCCGTCGTTGTGGTCGCACTCGTTTGCCAATCGCTCCCGCGCCATTCCTAGCCATGCTGGCTCTCATCGACCAAGTCCCCAGGGCGTGTGAGTCGGCGGCGCCCAGTGCCGGGCAAGGGGAGGGGGGCAATCCATGGGTGGATGTGGCCGCCGTGGCATCGGCGGCGGTCCCCCTGGAGCAGCGCCGTGAGCGCGCCACAGCCAAGGCGCGCTACGAGAAGCTCAAGAGGAGGGGCCTGGGACGGGCAGGGGGAGCGCGAGGGGTGATTAGCCGAGGGGAAGGGTCAAGAGAGAAAAACAATGGGAGGGGAGGGTCAAGAAGAAGCTGCGCCCGTACGTCCAGAAGCAGGTTGACCGCCACAACCTGCTGGCTGCGCGGGCCAAGGAGGTCATCGACGTCGACGCCAGGCGCAGGACACGGGGCAGCTGGGGTACTTCGGAGAAGAATGACGAGCGGAAGCAGGAGAGGATGAGTCCGGGATGAGAGTAAACGAGCGTGCAGGGTCAGGGGCATGGGATGAGGAGTAGGAGTAGGATGTCGGGTAAGGGGAAGGCGCCGCGGGCAAGGGACGGTATGATGACGAGAAAGGAGGAGTAGGAGTGAGTAGGGAGGACGGGTAGGAGGAGGAGGAGGAGGAGGAGGAGGAGGAGGAGGAGGAGGAGGACGGGTAGGAGGATGGGTAGGAGGAGGGGTAGGAGTAGGAGGTGTAGGAGTAGGATGACTAGTAAGGAGGAGTAGGAGTAGGAGTAGGATGACGGGTAGGGAAGTAGGATGACGGGTAAGGAGGAGCAGTAGGATGACGGGCATTCATCCGAAGTAAGTGTCCCGTCGCACTCCCCCCCCTCGCCCCCCTCCGCCATCTCGTCTTCCGCGCCCGCGGCCCCGCCCATGCCTGCGCCTCTGCTCGACGCCCTCGCCCGCCCCGATCGGCGCGGGCGGAAGCGGAGGCCCGTGGTCAAGGGCAAGGGCGCCCACAAGCGGTTGAAGCCGGGCGCCGTGGCGCGGTGTTGCTTCGGTATGCGAGTGCTGGAGGCGGGGCGGGGTTGGGCTGAACTCTCGGCTCCTCGGTATCTCCATATTGTCTTCCCCCATCCCTCCTCGTGCTCTATCGACGCCTCCCTCCTGTTCGCCTGGAGCGCCCGGTCTCTCGATCCAGGGCTGGAGTTCTCGACGCTCTGGTCTCGTGCCCAGCCCGAGTCACAGTGCATCGCCTACTCTTGTCTCAAACCATCAGGGCTCTTGTTCGCGCGCCCCGCTTTCAAGTATTCGCGTTCTAGCGCGTCGTGGCCGCTGCGATGTCAATTGCCGCGGCTGTGCTTGTGCTATCCTTGCTTCTGTGTTTCAGGCTGTTGGAGATGTGGCCCTGATCCTACTGATCCACGTTGCTTCCATTTAGGATTAAATTAGATCCATGCTCCTGCTACTCTCGTCTTACTCCTTCTCGCATTCGTGCTTAATGTACTCCCGCTGCCGCCCTGGCTACTCCTGCTCCTGCCCTAGCTGCGAGCCCCCGCCCCCATCCACCTTACCTCGGGCTCGTCGGAAGGGAGGATGCGCCCGCTGAGGGCCCCCATGTCCGACGCCGACGCGGTGGGCGGGAGGGGCGGGCCAGGGCGCAGGGTCAGCGCGGAAGAGTCAGCGCGGAAGTTAGCAGCAATGGGCCAGGGGAGGGAGTGAGGGGGGAAAGAATGCCAGGCGCAAGGCGTGGAAGAGCAGGATGGCGCCCTTCTCTTCGCCAGTCGCTCGCCCGGCGCACATCCCCCATCGCGCTCGCGAGCGGGCGTGGAGGCGCGCGGCCGCTGGACGGCCCGGCGCCGACGGCGGCGTCTAGCCGCTTCTGCGCATCCGTGTTCGGGGCCAACCACTCGCACATCCAGAATTGCAGACACGCAGTGGCTGAGGCGCCAGGGGTTTGGGCGCGCGCGCAATTGCAGCGAGAGCCGCAGGTCATCAGGAGTCACGAGGGTCAAGCAAGCAGAGATAGCATTGGGAGACCGCGTGCGACCGATCTGGGTCGTTCGTCGATCAGGAGCTGCGGCGTCGGTCGGTCGGGCTCGCAGTTGCCAGGACAGGTCGATCCAGATTTGATCGGACATTGGACGAGGCGGATCTTTCTGGCGATCAGGATTGACCGCGCCGATCGGCGCGCTGCAACTCGGGGTGCGCTTGGCCACGCCTTGCTGACGGGCCGCGTGTGACCTCGCGGATCACCGCGCCTGGTTGCCCCCCCTGGCTGCTGAGCGAGAGGGGAGGCACTCCTGCGCGTCGTGCGTGATCAGGCTCGTCGGGTACCAGTGGTAGCTCATTCTATCATGCAGGTGGCATTTGACCAGACTGAAATGGCGATCAGGATCCACAACGACGCCAAGACCCGCAGCATCATGATGCGGGGAAGGGGGGTGGGGGGCGACATCATGGGCCTCCTCCCTCTTCTTTCGTCGCCGCTCTCGTCGTGCCCAATTGTCTCGTCGCCTTGCTCCGGGCGCTCGCCGTCGCCGATGCAGGTGGCCGAGGCGGGGCCCCAGTCTAGGGGCCGCATTGTCTCGGCGCGCTCTGAGCGCGCGCAGGTCTACCTCGAAGACGACGACGACGATGACTACGACGATCACGACGACGACGACGACGAAGATGGCCGAGCGGCGACCGATGACCGACAACCGACGGCCAATGACCGACGAGCGACGACCTACGACCGACGATGGGCGACTGACGACCGACGACGACGACGGCGACGCCAACGATGGGGGCCCAGAGGAGAAGAGAGATGCGACGCCGCTGCCGCCGCCGAGTGGGGCGCAGAGGAGATCGAAGGATGGAGTGAGGAGGGGGGGTAGGACAGGCGCAGGGCCCAGGCGAGGACATGTTGAAATGTGCAACCGCTGCGCTGACTGCACATTTGAATTTGGCGAGTGCGGGCATGGGAGGATGCACATCCGCTTCAGAGTTAGATATGTGGACGAGAAGTATGAGCAATGGGAAGTTCCCGCGGCACCTGCAGCCCTCATGGACACAAGGGCATCCACTATCTTTTCTGCGCTGCGTTCGCGCATCCAGGGCGTGGAGCCGGCGGCCACTCGCCGCGCCCACGTGCTGAACTCAGACAGAGCAAAGGCATGCTTGCGGACCGCTGCCGCTAGGGCCCACGCGTCGATCAGCTCTGGGGAGCCACCAGTTTTACATGGTGCGTGCATGATGCACATGATGTTCGCATCGTTCGTCGCTTCGATAGAACACTTCAAATGCATACCTGCTATTTTCTGCGGTACACTGCTGATGAGGAAGGCCCATAATGTTGCCAAGCTGAAGGCGAGCGCTAAGACAGTGATCGAGAGCAGGATTAAAAGGGTGTTTGTACACGACGGCTCCGTCAGCAGTTACAACAGCACCCTGGTGCACCTACTCCACGCAGCTGATCGGCACTTGTATGAGCGGGGAGGGGGGGGATGAAGCACGGGCTTGGCGGGCGCAAGAGTCTGCATTGGATCAGGCAGCGGTTGCCACGACGGAAGTGCTATAATGTTTTTGCATCACGCAAAGTATGTTGCGCGGGCTCGCCGCGTTTGTGTCAGCGTGTTACTCGCATTGTTCAGTCGCCGCAGCTTAGGGTAGTTCGGTTGCCTTTGATGCGCGCCCTCCTGCTGCACATGCCCCTCCTCCGTCATATGCGCCTCAGCTTGTCCCGTCACTCCTCCTCCTCATCATTTCCTCCTTATCTTCCTCCCTCCCTCCTCAAATATGCCTCCTCCCGATCCTCCGGCCCTGCGGGGATCTTGGCTGGCCCAGGGGAAAGTGCCCTCAGTTTTAAGCCTCAACTTTGGTTTGAACTTTGTGGTGTGCGCGCGTGTGCGCACCAAGGCGGCGTCTTATCTTATCTTATCTTCCTTGCTCCTCCCATGCCCAACTTCCTGCGCCCGCCAGCCTGCCAGCCCCCGCGGAGCGGGCGCCTCGAGTGAGAGGGCGGCAGGGCGCCCCTGGATGGAGACGAGGACCACGCCGCTGAGGCGCAGGCCATCACATCAAAGCGATATCATGCGAGGCAGCGCCTACTCGTTGCTTGCCCTTTCAATTGGTCGGAGAGGGGCGCCAAGCTTGAGCACTGGTGCAGCCACGAGGTCGGGTGCGGGTGCAGGTCAAACGCTGATGCAGCTGCTTTCGTATTAGGTTTGCTTTCAGACGCGTGCCTCGACGCGTCGCCCGAGATTCCAGCAACAAACAAATGGAACAAAGTGTTTCCTCCAATTTCATGGTGGTGCTTCCTGTGCAGCTTCGGGGGGGGGGTACTCCAGGAGTCGATGCAGGGCGTCAAGGTATCTCGTATTGACAGTGCGGGTGACGTGAACTCTTTGTCCCTGATCGACGTTGCAGGCCCAGAGTCCGATGATCTATATCGTGCTTTGAACGCCATCCGGTGGGGCAAAATCGCCAAATATATTGCTGCACAGTGCACTCAAGAGAATCTTGGGATCGCAGCCAGCATCTGCAGACTCGCGACGCCATTTTTGAAGCAGACTTTCCAGGAGGCTGCACAGCATAGGGAGTCTAACATTCTCACGTACATTTGGGCGCCCACGAACCCCGCCTGCAACCTCGTCCAAAGCATGGGCCGTCGCTGCGTGTCTGACCCCGAGGGCTCCTTGGAGGTTCGCTTTCTGGCGGGGTGGTTAGCGCACATGTCGGATCGAGCGCGGCATCACGTGGCCAGCACGATGTATGCTTTCATGGCGTCCCTGATGTATCGGTGTGTATTTTGTTGGGAGGAATGGCCGTATGCTTTGGGGCTCCTGGTCCTGGACCATGTGCCTGACGCCAGGAAACAAGAAATTGTTGATGCCTTTCGTCGTTGTGAAAAATGTTGTTGCACTGTCGTTGACGGTTTCACTATGCCGCTCAAGTCCCAGTTGGCCAATCCGGGCGATGTCTTGAATCGCCGAAACATTCTCTACATCCAGGATGCATTCGAGTGCTGCGACTGCACGAATGTGCTCATTGAGGACCGCTTTGGCCGCGGTCGAAGGCAGAGCGCTTCCAATTCTGGAAATTACCAGGCGTTATCCACCGTTTGCAGCAACCATGCGATTGGAGAGCTCAAGGCGTTGCACAACGTGGCCTCGATACATTTCCAGGAGACCCATATGGAGCCGGTCTGATAGGGGCGGGTAGGCTCTGTAGTTCATGCCACAGACGTTGTCGGCCAGGCTTTGCAAGAGGGGGGCGTGGCACTTTGAAGCACGATCCATTGAGTGAGATCTGATGGCATAGCATCGCGATGACTGCGCGGAGCGGCGCAGGTCGTCGTCCAGAGCGAAGCTTCCTCATCGCGCCGACCGACTACAGTGGAGCTGCGATGGAAGAATTTTGCGAGGCGCGTCTTTCATTATTGTATGATTATGTTTGCATTGCATGTGCTCTCCTTTCGCTCTCTGCTCTCTTCGGCCCCCCCCCCCCTCGCCCTGATGGAGAGTAGGCGTCGCTGGCGGTGGCGCGGAGGTAATGGATCGCCCTCGGGAATTCCGTTCGCCTTATTGGGGTCCATCCTAGGGCGTTCTTGGATCTGGGAGTGGGATGCCCAGGAGGCTCCATGAGGGGCCCAAGAAAGAGGGCGCCCAGGAGAGTAAGACAATGACGATGACCCCGCGTGAGAAATATGCGGGCAATCTTTCGAGCCTTCTCGGGGCTCCCCTGAGGCTCCACAAGAACTTCGAAGGCGCTCCAGGGGCCTCCTGAAAGTCCGAAACACCTGGGGCTGTTAGATGACCTTAATAGGGTTAGAAAAAGGTAGCGCAGGCGGCTCCCTGGTGCATGGTGCATGCGGTATGCGCGCGTGTGCGTGCGCGCGCTCGCCTGCGTGATTGCGCGCGCTGGTGAGCCCGCGCTCCCATAGGGCCTGCCCCGGCCTTGACAGGCAGAAGCGGTCCCAGTACACTATTCCAGAACTGGGTCTTCAGTGGTCGGGCATGACAGAACACGAGCGCGACGCATGGGCCGTCACAGATACGAGGCAGGCTCGCCCAGTCATGACGAGGCCCCAGCAGATGCCAGAGGAGGCCACGCCGTTCAAGATAGGAACGGACCGGTTGCCAGTTTCTTTGGATTTTCTTGCTGCGAATGTCTGCGATCAAGTAAGAGCATTGAGCGACGCATGGAAGGACGACAATGAACGTTTGGTGGTCTCAGGCCCTGGGATGGATGAGATCAATCAGGATGCGAAGTCTTGCTGTCGCTTGCTTGGACTAGGGAGATGCCAGGGGGATTTGCAGGGCTGGCAGTCAGAGTGTCGTAAGCGGCATCAGTGGCAGCAGACCAAGTTAGTTTATTATGAGGCGCCCAACTTTCACTTGGACTTTGAACCGTCGATCCTGTTGCCTCTCTTCCGATTTCGACCCGAAGGCGATGGGGACCCATTAGTTGTCCTCAGGGCTTCCAGGCTCAAGAGTCCCGTGATTGGTTTATACTTGAAGTGCGACGTAGTCGGGGATGGGCCCGTTGTCCCTGGATGCATAATCAAGCCGCAACTTGTGAGAGGACGTGAGGGCTTTTGGAAGCCGGCCGATTTGACCTGGCACATGATTAATGCAGCCCCGTCCTTCCGGGTGGACAATGTATCCTATAAGTTCAAGTCTTTGCACGAGTTGGAAGTCATAAGTATAAGTGATATTACAGACGAGTTGCACCTCATCAAAGCCAGAGAACGAAGCGATCCAACTGTGGTCGGCGTCACGAGCGTCGTCAAGGCCATGTTCCAGGAGGGCCCCCCCCCAGAAAAGAAGCAGAAGAAGAGGAAGGTCGCGCCGAGCGATGTCCCCGACCACCCTGGAGGAGGCATTGCGGGGAGCGGGCCTGGAGGCGCAGACGCCGCGCCTGGCGGCGACGACGCGGGCGGAGGGGGTGAGGAGGAGGACCCCCATGAGTCCGATGAGGAACGGTCCGAGGACGACGGCGACGGCGTCCCCCCAGGGCCTCCACCGCCTCCTCCGCCGCTACCTCTGCCGCCGCCGCCTGAGCCGCCGCCCCCGGCGCCTTTTGTCGAAGAGGGCGACGAGGGGTCCGCCATGGACCAGGATGAGTGGAGGGAGATCAGCGGGGACTCTGCTCGCATGTGGTTTGACGATGCAACTAAGCAAGTAATGGACACCGTAACGAAGTTGCCTGTCGGCAGTCTGTCCATCATGAGAAAAAATGAGCCTGGCGAGGCGCTCTCAGTGTACTGTCGCATCCATGGGTGCAAGTGCCCACCTGCGCCAGTGGCAAGGGCGCCTACGACCGATGCCGTGCTGGCTTGGTTTCTGGCAGGGCTGGAGCTGCCGAAGGGGGCACCAGGTAGGGCGGCGCACACAGCGATGTATAGGGACCTGCTGAATAGCCTTAAGAAGTAAGGGAAACATCGCGGTGGAGTCTGCATGCGCATGTGACATGTAAGGCGTGCATGGTGACGATGGCGATGACAGTGACGACGACGATCGTGAATCATGAATCATGAATCATGAATCATATTGACTAATGAAGATGTGTATTCGATACCTCCTGATATTAGGGCGTGCGGAGGTTGCTGAAATTGAGCGAAACTCGGCGAAACCATGGGCGGACGACCCTGAAGGGCATTCCATGGGCGGAAGCTGGCTGAAGCAGGACAACAACGAATCATGATAAACGATGCCGACGGTTGATGACGATGATGCTGATCATGATGTTCATGAGTTCATGAGTCATGTTGCTGATGCTTGCCGACAGTGATGATGCGATTATGTCCACGACGACGATGATGATGAGGAGAAGGATGAGCTGTTCGTGGCATGAGCTTGTAGTGGTAGGGAGCGGCTGATCGAAGCATCCATATTCCCCCGCCCGCCGACTGAGGATGATTTCATGGGTTCTTGTCGATGTCACCGTTGCCGTCGTCACCTCCTGCTCCATTTCCCTCCCCCTTTCTGCCCCCGCCTCTTTGCCACTTGCCCATCCTTTTCCCTCGCCTGACCCCAGGATGCATTTGGTCCTTGGTCATGGCCAGGCTTGAGCATGCCCTCTTCGTAAGCATCTTTCGCGCGGACTCACCGCGCGCCGTTTCCCGAGGGCCCGGGCGTAGTGATACGGAGACAGGGAGGTCGTTGCGAATTGGCGATCGTTTCTGCACATGGCTTAGGCTTTCGAGTTCCCCTGGCCACCCGGAGCCGAGCGAGTTGAGCATGTGCGGCACGTTCTCGCAGGCCTTCGGGCCCGAGTCCCGAGTCGGTCGAGGGTCGTTCTTGTGTGGCATCAGCGGACGTTGCCGTTGCCGACCGCCCTCTCTGGCGTCGGCGCGAAGACCTACTCGGGCATAAGTGCCCCTGGCCTCCCTAGAGCATTGCAACCGCATCCGATGAGCAGGTGGACACTGCGAGATCATTTGGCCCATGCCCACGCGTTATTCACAACGCCTCCTCTTGCTTGACTGCTACGGCCTCGGTGGCCTTGGAAGCGTTCGGCGTCTTCTCGGGCGTCCTCTGCCTTCCTTCCCCTTGTCACCAGTCGGCCAGGGCCAAGTCTGGCAGGTGGGCGGCATGCGAATGTTTGGATCGAGGGGTGCGTCCCCACCTCGCCGCGGGCAGCCCCGCGCCGTTCGAGGGCCAAGAGGCGAGCCGCACCTGTGCGCCAGGTGCCCCGCCCCCCCGCTCGCGGCGTCAGCCACGCGCGCGCCGCCTCTTGAGTTGTCCCCCATCGGCCTCGGCCTTGCCTGTCCAAGAGTGTCTCCCCATCGGCCTCAGTCTTGCCCCCCATCGGCCTCTTGAGTTGTCCCCCATCGGCCTCGGCCTCAGCCCTCGCGGGTAGCACGCGGGAGTACTGAGTACAAGATGGCGTTGCGCGCTGAGGAGCCGCCTCCATATTGACATAAGTGTGCATGCTGTGGCATGGCAAGATAGGCGCATCATAACAGGAGGTTAAATGCCCCTTTGCACGCGCATCGTGTTACATGGTTCATACATTATTTGGATGTATGCATACACACATATGTGTTTATATGTACATAATTTTACATATATTCATATTTACGTGCGTTAATTATTAATATAATGAGTCGTCATCATGATTTAAGTTTTTTATTTTGTTTCAGCGTCTTGCAGCAGCGGCGATCCCTGCTAATAAATGCGCGTACCTCCTTAAATGAGTCAGATCCCTGCTATTAAATGGTTCGTACACACTAAATTGGGTGATAAATGCAATGACGATGTTAGAACATTAATTCAAAAACATCAAAAACATAAAATAATAAATCAATAAATTAATTCATATCGTTCATGGTTTAATTACAAATAATGCATCACACATGTGCAATACGTTGTATTCGTATGTAATATACGGCTCGAGGGCGCCTCCCCGCGTGCGCTAAGTACCCCCCCCCCCCCCGGAGACACTGTTCTCTCCCGGGGGCAGTTTTCGAGGCTGGGCAACTACTTGCGATGACTCGTCCAAGCGACGCCGCGGACGAGCTCGAGATGTTAGGCGACCTTGGCGGAGATGATGACGCGCAGAGCGCTGTAGAATCGGATCTGGCGAGCTTGACTGTCATAGACGAGGCGGGGCAGAGGGGGTTGGGCAGCGAAGGGGGGCTCAATGGGCTCTCATCTCGCGGGCGGCCCCCTTCCGCCTTCCGCCGCAATGGCCCCCGCTCTCCACCCCCTTCCCTCCTTCTCCTTCTCCCTCCCTCACCTCCGCTGTATCCCTTCCCACTATCTGCCCCGAGCTCCGCGCATGCCGCCAGCCAGGGCGGCGCGAGGCAGGCAAAGGCGGTAAGTCGAGGTCGCGTTCCCCCCCCCGCCGCAGAGGCGTACATCTCGGACCTGATGATCATCTGCGTCAAAACATGCTCCTCTTGCAAGTGCATGTCCAACTCGCTCAACCCGTTTACGAAGGGGCCGTTTCAACGCTCCAAGAAGTACCCGTGCCGGCGGGGGGCGGGGCGGGGAGGGCGGTGGCAGAGGGCAATTGGGGTCGTGAGATGAAGCAAGAAGTCTTTGGGGGCCTGGAGGAGTGCAGGGCCTGGGGGCCCCTGGATCATTGGGGTCTGGGCCTGGGCTCCCCCTGCCGCCCCCTTCCTCAGGGTGTGCCACACCCTTGCCGGCGCCCTTCTTGCGAGTGTTGGCGGTGGGAGGCCCTGGGCCTCTGGCTCGCGTGAGAGGCCTCGCGGCCTCCGCTGCAAGGCGCGCGCCCTCGCATTTGCATTTGGCGGCTTTGCGGAGGAGCTCCCGCCAGCATCAACGGATATTAGGGGCCAGTGGAGGCGGCTAGGGAGCGGGGCAGGCAGAGGACTCGGAGGATGGGGAAGGGGAGTCCGAGGAGAAGCATAGGGGAAGGCATAGGGGATCGGGGACGAGTAGGACGTGAGGGATCCGGGATCAGTGTGGAGCCTCCGCTGTCCGAGAGGAGTTCAAGTCGCTTAATGACATGGTGGACTCGATGTCCACGAAGCCCAAGGAGCACCCGACGCTCGTTTCGGAGTTCGTCGAGTCGACGGTCACCATCATTTCGCTGGTCAATAGTGGCGAGTTGAACATGAGGGTCGGCAAGAGGGTGAGGATGACCGTCGAGTCGATTATCCAGAGCAGGAGGAAGCAGGTCATCAAACTTTATGAACAGGAGGGCATCCTCGCTAAAATGAAATTCAAAGCCGTACCGCTTCAGAAGTACTTGAAGGACAACCCCGAGGCCGACGTGAAGGAAGACGGGCTCATCATCAGGCAGTGCAAGCTGCCCGGCTTTACCTCATTGGTGGAGTGCGTATTGCTGAGGAAAGGTGACGAAGGTGGGCTGGGGGAACTTGTCGTCGGCAGTCGTTTCGACGGGCCGCGCAATTAAGAGTTTCGAGGGTTGGGTAGGGGGCGTGCTCGGGTATAAACGCATTGTTTGTTTATTTCAGGGCAGGTTATGGTTGAGTTTGGCAGCGCATGTAGGTTTTCAGATTCTCGGATACGATTGATTGAAACCGCGCGGCTCTTGACTCGTCTTGCCTTGGAGGTGTCTTTGACTTGGAGCTGACCTCTGCCCAGCTCATGTCGAAGGAAGAGACCCTCGACGACGGGTCGGCGCTGATCCGCCAAGACCAGATCGACAAGCGCTTCAGGAACCTCGGCGAGAAGGTCATGCAGCCGTTGATGAAGGCTGCAGAGAAGGCCACGCAGTACAAGCCAGCTCGGGAAGCCATAGCGCCCCCCCCTCCTCCTGAGCCCGCTGCTGGGGATGCAGCCGCGGGGGAGGATGCTGGGATGGAAGTCGTGGAGTCCAGCGACGGCGACGACGGGGAGGAGCCAGACGTCCTGTCCGGGTCGCTGCTGGGGAACTTGTTCGGCGACTCGTCCTCCTCCAGGGCGGCGGCCAAGTCGAAGAGCACGGGAGCGGCTTCCTCGTCGGGACCGCATCCTTCCTCTGGCCGCGCCGCTGTGCGGCCAGCAGGCCCGACGCCATCGAAGACGCCACCGAGCGTGCAACAAAGGGGCACCAAGCGCGTTGCAGAGACTCCGACTCCAGAGTCAGGGAAGAAAGCCTCCCTTGAGGATTCCGAGGGCGAGGCCGGGAGGAGGCCGCGCGGCCGACCCCCGAAAGCTATCAACCCAGAAGAGTTGCTGCAAGAGGAGGGCCACTACGAGAACATGGAAAAGTTCGACACTCATGTCAGCGCTATTATGGACATCTGCGGCGGGAGCCAGGTCATGTTCGCGGTGCCCGACGAGATGGCGAAATGCATCACCAAGGCCAAAGCTGTCGTCAACAACCTTGACAAATGCGCCAATCATGCGAACGCCATCGAGAAGAAGCACGGAAAGAAGCACAGTGCCCCAGAAGAGATGAAGGAACTCTTGGCTTCATCAAAGAGAAAGACAAGGAACATGACAAACTTCATTCAGGAGTTCACGAAAAAGAAGAGAGACTTCGAGAAGCTTCGCGAGTTGCTGTCGGAGTTGAACACGGACAAAGTGTCGGTCCCTCCTTTGTTCAAGGTCGTCGTGTTCGTCAATTGTGTCTGCAATTTCGGGGTCTTCAAGCAGTTCGATCAGCTTCGAGAGGTCATGGGCTCTTTCACTCTTGATGGCGATGACTTCCTTCTGCATAGGAAGCCAGCGGAAAGGGGTGAGATTATCTCGATGGTTATCGAGACGACCATGCCACGGATTTTCCAAGCGCTGCCTTCTGCCGCATCTTTTGAGCAGGGCCTCGATGTGCTAAATACAATTCATGGGTACCTCGAGGTGGTGAGGAAACTCGAACCACTCAACGTAGAGTTGGAAGAGCACCTGAAGTACTTGGCTGACGCTACGGGGCAAGGAGCGGATCCTGATGACCTCGCGATGAGCGATGCGATCGACGCGCTAGACGCCGTAGCTGCGGACGACGACTCAGAGAGCGCACTGAAGGCCAGCTTAGTCCTGAAGCAGTGGACGTCCTTGAAGGAACACATGGAGACGATCAAAGAGGCGAGAAGGAAGGCAGTTGGACCAGTGCAGCTCCTCCCGAAGGTGGTCTCGATGGCCCGCGACTTCATGCAGAGTCCGCCGGTGCGCAGGAATCCCGACGTCTTCGGTCAGAAAATCACGTCCGCCCTCGCGCGTGCCCTGGACCGCTTGGCCCAGGACGACTTCAACTCCGAGGCTTCGAAGGCTCTCGCGATGTTCGCCCGCAAGTGCACGGAGATCATCAATGACGTGACGAAGAGCATTGCCGCGGACTGGGCCGCGAAGAAGCTGGATATCTTCATCTCTGCGAAGGACAAGGCTGGCGGCGAGGACTGGCGCAACGAAGTGACGGCCCTCGACAAGCTGATGAGGCCGCTGTACCTGGGCTTCGTCAAATTCGAGGGTCTAGGCCTCCTCCGCCCCGTCCACCTTCAGAAGCTGTCGAAGAAAGCCGCAGAGGAGGTCAATGAATGTAAGAAGGTCGTCATTGGGAGGATGAGGCTTATTACAACGATGGTCGAGATCTGCAACACGGACTTCGATGTCATGGAAGCGCTCCACAAGATGGAGGACGCCGACCCTGACCTCGCGCCTCTGCTCATCGAGAAGTTTCACGCTGCAGAGCTCGCGATGCGGAACCTGCCAGAGCCCGCAGAGATCCCAGAGGAGTTCGTCAAGAAGCAGAAAGCGTTCGAACTTGCTTTCGGTCCCCGGCGCATTGCGATGACCCAGCTGGATGACCTGGGCGAGAAGCTCGGAGAAGCGTTCAAGACCATGCTGAATGTCGGGCCCGAGGAGGATGACCACGACGTGAAGACGGCATCCAACACCGCCAACGGTCTCCACAACAAGATTGTGAAGCTCATGAGGTTTCGGGGTTGGGAAAGCCCGACTACGGTGCATTTGGTCCTCGCGATGTCTTCGATTGAGCGCTCGTCGCGATTCGAGCGGAGATGTCATTGGGGGGGAGGGCGGCGGCAGGGAGGAGGATGATGATGATGATGAGGAGGAGGATGCGTTAGAATGTGCGCGACTGGGGAGCACAGCAGAATTTGTAAGACCTCTTCTGTTAAAGTGTGTTTGGCTCAGCTAAATCCTCCTCTGGATTTGCAGGAGGAGGCCGACGGGGAGGAGGAGGAGGAGGATGAGGAGGAGGAGGGGGTGGTCGGGCGGGTCGCTGGGCGGAGGTGGATGATTGGGTGAATGAGGATAGGGAGGAAATGAATCGCGTTGCCTGATAGGTGGTCGCACGACATTCCCAAGTGGGAGAGAACCATGGAGCTCCTCCTTGCTACGACGACGTGTGTCCGGGCGGCTACCTTCTTCAAGATGCTGCGCGATGACCCCGACTCCGCCAAGGCGGACCAGAAGGTTGGGGACATCCGTGCAGCGCTCGGCCTCCTGACTGAAAAGGCGGAGCAGTGTATCGACATCTGGGGCACCTACGCGGATGATGAAGCTCTTACCTGCTTTGCTGGGTGGGTGGCAAATTTCCACAACGCTCTGAAGGCGCAAACCGACATCGTCGTCGAGATGGCCAAGACGGAGTCGGATGAGCTTGCCGAGGAGCTTAAGGACGGCCTGGCCTCATTCACCATAGAGTCCACCCAGAAGGAGGCGAACAGTGCCAAGGATCTGGTGGAAACTATTTTCAAGAAGCTTAAGAAGCTCGAGGACAAGTTGAACCTCCTCGACGTCTCAAAGGATTCCGCCCCCGGCTTCGCCCGCTGCACTTCTGAGAAGGATCGGGCCCAGGATATCACCATCGGCTGGGCCGTCACCA
>CAUYUJ010017297.1:0-2500 GCA_963575745.1 Prorocentrum cordatum
TTCTCCTTCTCGTCCTCCGTCCTCCGTCCTCCCTCCTCGTCCTCGTCCTCGCTCGTCCAAGTACTCGTCCTCGTCCTCGTCCTCGTCCTCGTCTTCGTCCTCGTCCTCGTCCTCGTCCTCCTCCTCCTCCTCCTTCTCCTCCCCCTGCTCCTCCTCCTAAGATTCTGAGGGGCTCGGTTTGCGACGTGCCCATGCCTCATGATGCCTACACGCCGTGTCACCGAACGTGCGCTCCGCATCTCTGACCTGTAAACCTCCCCATCAGCACGCGTAGAAATCACATGGCGTCTAACTCGGGTCTCTGGCGGCCGGAAAGCCCTCGACGACGCGCAGCTTCTGGAAAACATCCACATCCTGGGGCGAAAGAAAATCTCAAATAGCCCTGCGGCAACGTCCGAACACCTGCCTGAACGTCCCAAACTATACGACAGTCCAGCGCCGCCTGGGGGCCTCCGCGCAAATCCAAAACATCCGCGCGGACCGCCAAACAATACCCGCTGACTCACCACATGTGCACGGTCTCCCCCGGGGCCGTAGGCGAGCCGAGGAGGAGGAGGAGGAGGAGGAGGAGGTGGTGGTGGTGGTGGTGGTGGTGGTGGAACGATCTCGGGCCGCATGTCTGAGTTAGCACACATCAGCATTCGCCAGGATACTCTGGTATGTGCGACCTATCGTGCACATCATGTGCGAATGAGCGACGGACCCCGCAGGCAGGCGGGGGCACCGAATTGACTTCGCTCGACCGCGATTCGCTGTGAGCAGAAAGAACGACTGAATACGGCCCAGGGATCCAGGCCCAAGGATAAACAACAAAGATAGCTAAAAACGCGTGGCGTAAGCCACGAGATCTTTGAATGGCGGAGTGGACGAGGGAGGTCTCGGAGGAGGACTGGCGATAGCAGCAGCGGCGGCGACAGTACGAGCCTCCTTCAGGGCGTTCACGGAGCCCTCATCCTCACTCGACCTGGAAACTCTCCCCGACGCGGCCTTTTCTCCCCTGTGGCATCTGCGATGCTAAACTGGTGATCTGCGGCCTCGGCACGGTCACCCTCGAAGAGGGCGTAGCTATGTTTCCCCCTATCCCCGCACTTGGTGCGATTGAGCGAAGACCTCTGCGCGACGCCCACACCATCCTGCGACTGAGCAGCTCCACCGTCCTCAGCAAAACGCATGGCGACGTTAGAGCCAAGCGTTCACCTCCGAGTTCAGTCACACACTCCTGGAACGCCCGCTGCATCATGGAATCCGCCAAGCTGAAGACCATCTTCGCGAGCCCCTCTTTGAATCCCGTGCTGACTCTGAACCCTTTGACCGGCATCGTCAGACCCGCGACCGAGGTGATGCTGTCGGGGCGCTTCTGCTGCTCCTTCCACATATTCGCGCTGGCAGGGCCCCACTTTGTCGCCCGCCTCGGTCACCTTCCTCGCCAACACTAGGAGGACCTGCACGCACGCTGGGCCCATGATCACCTCGGGCAACGGCTTGTTCGTCGGATCCTGGTTGTGCTCGTCCCTCATCCTCGTCGCCTCTGTGGCGTACGCACGCCCTGCTTGAAAGCCACTCTGGATCAGGTCGACATTATCCTCCATCGGCATGGTCACGAATTCGGCTGCCATGAAAAATCCGCAGATTGAAGTAGTTGCCGAGGACGGCCCGCATGATCACTGGAAACAGCTTGGCGCACAAGTTCATGTCCATGGCTGGCAGCTTCTCTAGAGCGTCCGCGGGAAGTCCGTACGTCTGTCCCATCTGCATGCGAGCGTCGCCGCTGGCACCTGCTCCTCCGCCGCTGCGAGCCGTGCTGCCCTCCGTGCGACCGTGAACGATGTGCCGCCGCCTCGAGCGCCTCCGCCCCTAGGCGAAACATCAGGCTCTCGACGGAGAAGGAAGAGAGAGAGGAGGAGGAGGAGGAGGAGGAGGAGGAGGAGGAGGAGGAGGAGGAGGAGGAGGAGGAGGAGGAGGAGGAGGAGGACGGGTCGCCTAAGCCCTTCGGAGAGACCCTCCAACCACACGGTGTGGTCACACCGCGCCGACTGGGAGCCCCCGAGACCTCTGGCACGGCGTGCGCGGCGCGCCGCGGGCGGGGCGCACGCGGTGCCTTCTCGAGCTTCCCCTCGTGCATGCTGTGGCGGACGACTGGGCGGGGGCGTGCTGCACGGCTTGCCCCAGGGCCGCAGGCGGCCCGATGAGGAGGAGGAGGCGGAGGAGGAGGAGGGGGAGGGGGGAGGAGGGGGAGAGGGAGGGGAACGAGGAGGAGGTGGAAGAGGACGGGTCGCCTAAGTCCTTCGGAGAAACCCTCCAGCCGGCGGGGGGGGGGGGCTTTCGGCGGCAGTCCAGGGGCAATGGTCGCGATCTCCCTCCCTCCCTCGGGTGTTCGTCAGGGGGGTGCAATTCATGTAGAAATCCCTCGACCTACACCTTCCGTACCTTCTGGACGAAAGATGCCGCGCGGCGGCCGCCGCCAGCGCCGCCGCGGTGGCGGCCGCCGTGGTGGCGGCCG